>DF363043.1:24699-36006 GCA_000787875.1 Solanum virginianum
GATTGAAAGTTGCTCTTAAGATGTCTTATGCAAAATCGATGAAAGACTCGAGGTTCCTGAAATCGCCTCAAACTCCTGCAAACTAGACAAGATTTATAATGACCCAACCCAACACTGTGAAGTATTATCTGCTCTTGGGCTTAGCCCATCACGAATTTGTCCCTTTGGGCTCACCCCAAAAAGCGCCTCACAGTATATAGACCAGTCCTTTACTTATAAAACCAACATCTCTCTTGTGTTTTGCCAATGTCGNNNCACAAAATGCACCTCATAGTATATAGATCATTTCTTTACTTATATACCCAACATCTCTCTTGTGTTTTGCTGATGTGGGACTTCTCATCTCAAGATGGGTTGTTACATACACCCCTTCTATGGATTCAATGTCCTCGCTGAGTTTTGCCCCGCCGCATGGGATTTGCATAGACTCAGTTGAACTCTGACCTACATAAACAAGGTTGACACAAGAGTGACTCTAATTCCACCTGTAACGACCTGTCCCAACATTGTGAAGTATTATCCACTCTAGGGCTTAGACTATCACGAATTTGTCCCTTTAGGCTCACCCCAAAAGGTGCCTCATAGTATATAGACCAGTCCTTTACTTATATATCCATCATCTTTCTTGTGTTTTGCCCATGTGGGATTTCTCATCTCAAGATGGGGTGTTACAAGATTCCTTTTTCCCTATAAGAAATAACATATATATTTTCTCTACTTTTTATCACATGTGTGCTCAAATTTTTAAAAAATCACTTTCAGCCTTTTTCGACTCTTTGTCTACAATAGCAAACGCTAGAGGAAGAATGTTATTATTTCAATCAATTCCAATAGCAAATTAATAATTTCATTTCATATTTTCTGTACATATGAGTTCATCTACTGAAATAACAGGGCAATATGTTTGGAATCCATCGATGCATGGCTTGAAAGCCCAAAATACAAATTTAAAAGTTTTTACCTCTAATGAACTCACAGACTCTTCATGTTTCCATACTACAACTGCTCCATGTTTAAAGTGTTGAAAAGTTGCAAAAATTTTAGGTAAATCACTAAATGATTTCTCAAAGTCACCATACACCATTTGAAATGTGCATTGATGTCCAAGTCACGCTTTTCTATGTGTCACTTGATGGCCAAACTTTTCATGAACCTTTGAAATGACATCTACCACCAGGAACTTAGAATTTTTAAAAAAAAATTGGTTTAGAAGTAAAGATGCAATCAAATTGACATTTTGGTTAGCATTGCCTCTAGAAATCCCTTCAGTCTCATATTTATGATTTTCAATATATTTTCCTATCTTCCAAAGGTTATCTCCAACCTTTGAGCCTCGAATAAACCACAAGCAACCTAATAAACCGTATAACTTGCATCTTACAACCCATAGACTCTTGGTTGATGTTACCACCTTGAATTCTTTTTTTTTTTTTTTTGTAAATTCCAAATTGCTACTGCCCATTTCAACTTTTCTTTACTTCTAAAAAAATACCTTTTTTAAGGTATTTTTTGGCTTCTTCAGACCACACAGAACAATATTCCATTGTAGACATGAAAATTTCTTCTTCATTCTCCAATGTCCTAAGTAAGGTATATCATGATTTTGCATTTCAAACGCACCCTATTCATATTGATTATGAAGACTTACTCTAGTATCATTTTGAGAAAAATCTCTAGTATCATCGACATCTTCATCAGGTTCAGTCTTATCATCATCTTGTGAAGGTTTATTATCTTCTGAACTTCTATTACTAATTTTAGCATTTACATCACTATATAGATCAACATTGACCTCATTATTCCTGTGAAAAAATATATATTAGTTTTAAATTTTTGCAAGATAATGAAATATAGAAGCTTGTTTTAAAAGTAACAATTTGTATTCTAAAAGGTTATTTCTTCAATTAATAGGATATAATTTGTGTATACTGATAATAAAAATTTATCTTATTAAATTATTACACGAAAATTCAATTAAATATAAAGTTGTTATTTTACCTTGCCTCATATTCCCTGTGGCTATAACTATGCATTTGGATACTTGAGCCTTCATCAAATGATCGATGGTCATGCATCGACAATCTCTAAAATGATGGTTGAGCAATCAATTCTGCAAAATGAGGTTGAATAACCGTGGAAAATCCATATATTGTGACATCCCATAACTCTATCCTTACAAGTACCTTTGTTTCAAGCCTTACCCTTATATATGGGAAGTGTATTAAGGTCATCGGAGACCTCTAGCACTTAGTTGAGTTCAAAACTTTCTTATAAAATGAGTTTCTAGTTTTAGATTATGCAAGAGTTAATTTTAAATTATCATGACTCTTATCACACAAAGAATTGGAAGTCCATGACATACCAAATGAAAGCTCTTTGAATTAGCTTTCCAACGTAACTAGTTTCACCTTATTTGGAGTTCGGATTCAAAGGTTATGGTCATTTTACCGAAGACTGCCAGCGCAAAGTTGTAATATGAGAACTCTTTACGGGTCATAAAACGGAGTATGACCCGTATTGCCAACTCATGGAAAAAGTTAGAAAACTTCAATTTTCAGCCGCAGACTTTATGGTCCCATCTACGGGTCGTAAAATACTCTACGAGTCATAAAATAGGGCTTGTAGAGAATTCCAGAGACCTTACAAATTGCCTTAAAATTTACGAAAGGTTCCCTATGGGCCGTCGAAGCTTCTATGGGTCGTAGAGGGTCTCGTAGGCGACTCGACCTATAATTTTAAAGAGGGGTATTTTTGTCTTTTCTCATCCTTTTAAGCCTAAACCTGTCAGTTTTCACCTAATCAAATACCTAGAACATGCTAATTCATATCATTAACTTCAAAACCTTCCAAGAACTCAGAACGTAGTTTCAAAGGGGCGAAAGCTAGGACTTTCAAAAATCTTCTTCAATTCTTCCAAGAAACTAATTTTCAAGGTATGTAAGGCCCTCCGAAAGTTATCCTACATATATTTTAGTATCTTTAACTACTAGTCTCTACCCAAGATCAAGCCTATGAGTTGAGATTAGTTTTTCTCCATTACTAGTTAATTTCATCAAAATACTTGTTAATGTGTTTTTCTTGACAAAAATCATGACCTTTACTTATATTAGTACTAACTTAAACTATTGACACAAGATTTACAGTTATGGTTATATTCACAGTTTTGAGTTGAGTTAAGAAGTACTTTAAGTTGTTGTATTTACAAGATATCTGAGTAATAAAGATCATGTTGAAATACCTTGCATTGATACAACTTTCAGAAGAAAAAGAAGAGAGTAAAGTTAAGAAAAGTTTAAGAAAAGCTAAAGTTGGGCTAAGTCTCAAAAAGAAGAAAAGTAATACTTTGAGCAAGAATACTCTTTTAATTATGAGCATTATAAAAGTTATTTTGGGAGTAGTATTGTTCATCGATATAAGCCAGAGTAGTAATAACTTGAACTCATAAACTACATAGCCAGCATAGGATAGAATTATATCAAAAGTACAACTCCTCATTGCCACTGAGATGGCTCAGTTTTGGGGTGGGATCCACTCCTCTAGTTTTCGTTCCTTACCCCGGCAAAGCATGGGATGGCTCTGGCAGCATGGGCAAGACACTGTATCATCACAAAGCTCATAGTGATGGTTGTCAATTAGAGAAACTCCCCAAGCTAAAGTAAACTAGTTTTTGCATACAGAGTGTTAGCATATGTTTTACTTTTAACATGCATTTTACTTATTACCTACACTATTCTATTTTGAGATATGTTATAGTTAATTTGTTTGTAGTACCTTATCCTGAATTTCCATTTTGGCTAATTTACATACCGTACATTTCAGGTACTAACATCCTTTGGACTTGCATTATTTCATGATGCAAATGCAGGTGACCGAGCTCCTCAGCAGACACTCCGTTGAAGACCAACGTTCCTATCCAGCTTTTGGTGAGGCCTCTTAGCAGTCAGAGGCTATGGAGTCTTTGTCTATGCTTTATTTCTTGCATTTATTTTCAGTAGTTGTTCATACTATTCTAATTAGAGGTTTCATAGACTATAGGTCAATAGTTTCAGATCTTATTTCTTTTAGCTATTGTTGAGACATTTCTGTTATTTAGTTTGTTCGGATGTTGCAGTATCGTTAGATTGTTATGTTTATGCCTTCTACTTATCTTTAAAGTCTTTCATTAAGTAAAATAGTCTAGCCAAGTGGTTCGATTAGGACCAGAAATGGTTCTGAGTACCAGCCACGCCCAAGGTGTGAAGTCAAGGCATGACAAACTTGGTACCAGAGCACAGAGTTCAAGTGTCCTAGGGAGTATATGGAATCGTATCTAGTAGAGTCTGTATTATTAGTGTGAAGATGCCACATCTATAATAGGGAGGCTACAGGGCATTATGAAGTGTCACTATTAGTTGTTATTCCCTCTCGTGCTTCAGAGCTTACCTCTGTTAAGTCCTTTCTAATTCGTGTGTTCATCCTTATTTTTTTGATCATGCCTTGACGTAGAGCTACCAGACCAGCTAGGGGTAGAGGACACCTAGCCAGGCATAATGCAAACTAGCCTGAGCCACCAATTCCTGAAGGACCTAGAGGTCCAGCTATGCCTGTCATGCAGCCACCGCAAGCGGACATCTCTAATGCTGATCAGTTCCGCCAGGCCATCCAGACTTTGGCACAGGCAGTCACTACACGAGTAGGTCGAAAGGGATATGGTAGCAATAATGGTTCAAATACTACCAGGGTTCGTGAATTTCTAAGGATGAACCCTCCAGAGTTCATGGGGTCTAATGTGAATGAGGATCCTGAGAACTTCATTGAAGAGCTCCTAAAAGCATTTTCGGTTATGCACACGAGTGATGTTGAGCGGGTCAAGTTGGCTGCCTACCAGCTCAAGGGAGTAGCTAGACTCTGGTTTGATCAGTGGAAGGGAGGTAGAGCAGAAGGGGTGCCCGCTTAGAGTTGGGTAGTGTTCGAGGAGGCCTTTCTGGGACAGTACTTTCCTAGAGAATTGAGGCTGGCTAAGGTGATAGAGCTTTTGAATCTGAAGCAGGAGGCTATGAACATGCGAGAGTACAAACTTAAATTCACACAGCTATCCCGTTATAGTCCAACTATGTTGGCGGACATGCATACTAGGATGGATCTATTTGTGTCAGGGCTCTCTCCGATGATTAAAAGAGAGGGTAGAAATGCTATGCTGATTAGGAATATGGACATAGCTTACTTTATGACATATTTGAAGCAAGTATAGGAGGAAAAAATGCAAGATATGGTGGAGTTCAGAAACAAAAGGCCAAGATATCAAGCCAGGAGACAGGTAAAAGGGGGTTTAGAAGTGGCAATCACTCATCCTTTCAGCTTAGGAATCTGGACTAGCACCTTCATCTGCTAGTGCACTGCACCGAGGGTTAAGAATGAGCAGGGATCACAGAATCACAAATTTTAGGGCAGCCAGTCATAGGGGAGTGTAGCCCAAGGATCAACGCGTTATCTTATTTGTGGTAAGTGTGGCAGGTCTCATCCAGGAGAGTGCCTTGTGGACACAAATGGTTGTTTTAGATGTGGTCAGGTGGGGAACTTTTTGAAGAATTGTTCTATAGGGAGGTAGAATATGAGAGATAACAGATCTCAATCAGTTTCTTCAGCACCACAGGGTAAGCCAATTCAGAGGGGTGCTACATCAGGAACAGGCGGAGGCACGAACCGTCTATATGCCATAGCCACCAGACAGAAGCAGGAGAACTCACCAGATGTGGTTATTGGTATACTCAAAGTTTTTACTTATGATGTTATGCATTGTTAGACCCAGGTGCTACATTATCATTGTGACTCTCTATGTAACCATGAAGTTTGTGATCAGTCCAGAGTGTATTCATGAGCCTTATAGTGTTTCCACTCCTACTGGAGAATCTATTCTAGCCCAAAGAATCTATAGGGGTTATCCAATGTTAGTTTACCATAAAGATATCTTAGCTGATCTATTTGAGTTAGACATGGTAGATTTTGATGTCATCCTAGGCATGAATTGGCTCCATGCTTGTTATGCCTCCATAGACTGTAGAACCAAAGTGGTCAAGTTTTAGTTTCTTAATGAGCTAGTCTTAAAGTGGAGGGGAAGCTCAGTTTTTCCTAAGGGTAAGTTTGTCTCATATCTCAAAGCCAGAAAGTTAATCTCTAAAGGGTGTATATACCATCTAGTTAGAGTCAAAGATTATAGTGCCGAGACATCATCACTCCAGCCTATTCCAGTCGTGAATGAGTTCCCAGAAGTCTTTTCTAATGATCTACCTGGAGTCCCACCTGATAGGGAGATAGACTTTGGGATAGATACTCTCCCAGATACTTAGCCTATATCTATTCCTCTATGGCTCCTTTGGAGTTAAAAGAGTTTAAGACACAGCTGAAAGACCTCCTAGATAAGGGTTTCATTAGATCAAATGTCTCTCCTTGGGGTGCTTCAGTTCTCTTCGTGTGTAAAAAGGATGGTTTTCTTAGAATCTCCATAGATTACCGTTAGTTAAATAAGGTCACCATAAATAATAAGTATCCTTTTTCCAGAATTGATAACCTATTTGACTAGCTCTAGGGTGCTACTTGTTTTTCCAAGATAGACCTCAGATTTGGGTACCATCAACATAAAGTTAAAGAAAGTGACATTCCTAAGATAACTTTCAGAAACCGTTATAGTCATTATGAGTTCTTGGTTATGTTATATGGACTGACAAATGCACCAGCGGCTTTCATGGATCTTATGAATAGGGTGCTAAGGCCATACCTAGATATGTTCATCATTATATTCGTAGATGACATCCTGATCTGGTCTCATAATAAGGAGGAGCATGCCAACTGTCTCAGAATTATCCTTCAGACCCTTAAGGACCAACAATTTTATGCCAAATTTTCCAAATGTGAGTTCTGGTTAGTATATGGTGTTTTTGGGTCATATTATTTATGGCGAAAGCATTAAGGTAAGATTGAGATAGTAAATAATTGGCCAAGGCCCATAACTCCAACAAAGATAAGGAGCATCTTGGGTCTGGCAGGTTCCTATTGGCGTTGATTCCTAAAAGATTGAGGCAGTAAAGAATTGGCTAAGTCCCGCAACTCTAACAGAGATAAGGAGTCTCTTGGGCTTGGCGAGTTAATACAGGTATTTTGTATGGGGGTTTTCTTCTATCTTAGCTTCCTTGACTAAGCTAGCTCAGAAGAAGGTTAAGTTTGTATAGTCTAAGGCTTATGAGAGGATTTCCAAGAGTTGAAAACTAGGCCGACTACAACCCCGGTCTTATCCCTACCTGAGGGAGCGGATGACTTTATTGTATACTGTAATGCTTATAAAGTAAGTTTGGGATGCGAATTGATGCAAAGAGACAAGGTGATAGCATATGCCTCCAGACAGCTTAAGATTCATGAGAAGAACTACCCAATTCATGATCTTGACCTTGCTGCTCTGGTGTTTGCTCCCAAAATCTGGAGACACTATCTTTACGGTGGGCATGTAGACATATTTACAAACCACAAAAGCTTGCAATATGTATTCAGCTAAAAGGAGTTAAATTTGAGGCAGATGAGATGGTTGGAGTTATTGAAAGATTATGACATGAGCATCCTCTATCACCCAGGTAAAGCTAATGTAGTTGTTGATGCTCTTAGCAGGTTGACCATGGGAAGCAAAACACACATTGAAGATAGAAAGAAAGATTTAGCTAAGAAAGTGCACAGACTAGCACATTTGGGAGTACAGATTGAAGATTCTAATGAAGGTGATGCTATTGTCAAAATTGGGGCAGAGCCATCCTTAGTGGTGGAGATGAAAGAAAAGCAAGACCGGGATCCTATCCTTCTTCAGTTGAAAGAAGATGTTCAGAAGCAAAAAGTATTAGTGTTTGCAAAAAAGGGAGATAGAGTCCTGAGATACCAAGGTAGATTATGTGTACCTCAATTATTGATGGCCTTAGAGACAGGATTCTAACTGAGGCTCATAACGCCAGATACTCTATTCACCCAGGTGCAATAAAAATGTATAGAGATTTACAAGAGGTTTATTGGTATGGTGGCATGAAGAAGGACATTCCAGAGTTCGTGTCTAGGTGCCAGAATTGTCAATAAGTTAAGGTAGAGCACCAAAGGCCTTGTGGTGTAGCCCAAAATATTGAAATTCTAGAGTGGAAGTGGGAGATGATTAATATGGACTTTATAATAGGCTTACCTCGATCTCATAGACAACATGATTTGATATGGGTCATAATAGACAGAATGACCAAGTCAACTCACTTTCTACCTGTTAAGACGAATGACACAACTGAGAACTATGCCAAACTTTAAGTTAAGGAGATTGTTAGATTGCTTGGGGTTCCTATATCTATTATTTTTGATAGAGGAGCCTAGTTCACAACATAATTTTGGATTTCAAAAAGGGCTTGGTATGAAGGTGAATACTAGTACAACCTTCCATCCTCAAATAGATGGGCAAGCGAAGAGGACCATACATACTCTTGAGGATATGTTTAGGGCATGTGTTATAGACTTTAAAAGTAATTGGGATGATCACTTACCCTTGATTGAAATTTCTTATAACAACAGTTTCCAGGCTAGTATACAAATGGCACCATACGAGGCCCTCTATGGGAGGAGGTTAGATTGCTTATTGGGTGGTTTGAAATTGGTGAGGCCGGATTGATAAGACCAGATTTAGTCCATTGATCATGTTATGAAGAAGGTAAAAGTTATTCAAGAAAGACTAAAGACTACCCAAAGCCGACATAAGTCTTATGTCGATGTTAGGAGGAGAGATTTAGAATTTGAGGTAGGTGGTTGGGTGTACCTAAAGGTTTCACCAACGAAGAGAGTTATGAGATTTGGGAAAAAAAGGAAACTCAGTCCTCGATATATTGGCCCGTACTAAATTATTAGGAGGATTGGTGACATGACATATGAATTGGAATTGCCACCAGAGTTAGCTGCTATTCATCTAGTATTCCACATTTCTATGCTTAAGAAGTGTTTGGGAGACCGCACACTCGTTGTTCCCTTAGAGGAAGATGACTAATCAATATCCAGCTGCTCCGCCAAGTACCTACATGGCGAGATATCCACGGAGGATGTAAGCATATACTTTTTGTATTTCACTTTGTATGTCTTTTTTTTTGGTAATATCAACATTACTAATATTACAAATATAGTTTATGTGTATGTATATATATATATTTATTTATTTTTGAAGTTGTTACCATAACAAAGTCAATTTGTCCAATGGGATGTAGGTTAGTGAGCATTTTCCAAGCAAGACTAGCTAGCATGGTTTTATTTTTGCTAGCAGCTGCACGAATCGTGAGACCTCCAAAGATTTAAAGATAGTGACATCTTGCTAATTTCAATAGTGAAATCTCTTTGGATCCAATCTATATGCTTGAGGGTTTGGGGGAAAATTAAAGTATTGCATATGGTAATTAGGGATAGAGTTTAGGGTGGATTTGACCAAAGTGGTTCTACCCGTCACAGATAGGAAATTAATATTCAATCCCAAGCTTCTTTTTCATTAAATCAAGGATATAGAGGAAGTCTCTAGGTCTATGAGAGTTGATAAGGATAGGAAATTTAAGGTATTTACCAAAATTTTAGTATGAGTAATACCAATAGTGGTAGATTGGAAGAAAGCAGTAGAGCTTTTATAGTTTATCGACGGGATGAGCTTAGATTTTATTTTGTTAAGCTTAGATTTTATTTTGTTAACGCTTTGACCCGAGAGATTGCAAAAGAGGTCTATTGATTGGTTAATAGCATTAACAGAGGAGATATTAGCTTTGGTCATGAGAGTGAGATCATCAACAAATAAAAGGTGGGAAAAGGAGGGGCTCTGGTTAGTGATTTTCCTAGGAGTCCGGAGGCCAATATCAACTTGTTAGTTAACATAGTTAGAAAACATTTCCATGCAAAGGATGAAAATATAAGGATATAAAGGATCACCTTGACAAATGCCTCTCGATGGGTTAAAGAAATCAATTTTCATACCATTGATAAGAATAGCCGCGGAAGAAGTGGAAATGTGGGATATTTTGAGTTTAGATATCTTGGGGAGAAATTTCAAATAAACTAAGGATCTATAAATAAAGAACCATTCTAATTATCAAAGATTTTTTCCAGATCAAGTTTAACTATAAAGTTACCTCTAGTAGATTCTGAGTTCCTAAAGTTGTTTATAATTTCCTGAATAATTATAGCATTATCAGTAGGCCTTATACCTTTTAGGAAGCTAGCTTGGCAAGGGCTAATAATATTTTGAAGGTAGGTTTTAATACAAAATGATTTTTGTGATAATCTTGTAGGTTGTCTTACATAGTCCTATAGGTCTAAAGTTTCGAAGATGATTGACATTGTTCATCTTAGAGATCAGGCAGAGATAGGTTTGATTGATAGTAGGAAGGATTTCTTAAATATTGTAGACCTCATGAACAAAATTCTTCACTGAGAGACTAATAATGTTCCATAATTTTAAGTATCTCTTAAATATTGAAGACCTCATTAATGAAATTCTTCACTAAGAGACCAATAATGTTCCACAATTTTTGATAGAAAAAAAGATGGAGCCCATCAGGACTTGGAGATTCAAACAGTTGAAATGATTCAATGATATTATGAATTTTAGTATTTCTTAAAGGGGTGTCTAAATTAGAAAGGTAAGTGGTGTCGAGGGAAGTGATAATTTTGGTAGTAGAATTAAAGGAGGACATCATATGGGAGGTAGTTTAAATATTGTGAAAATAATCTAAAGTATGCTTAAGAAGACCTAGAGATCTTAGTAGAATTAAAGGAGGACATCATATGGGAGGTAGTTTAAATATTGTGAAAATAATCTAAAGTATGCTTAAGAAGGTCATTTGAATTGTTTGGAAGATGGGTAACTATAGCATTTGCATGACTTTGGAGCCAGTTGTTGTTTGCCAAGCAATAGTCTAGTCTTAAACCTTTTCTACTATGATGGTTTGATACAAGTTTATGGGAACACTGAAAGCCAAGATCTAAGAGCTAGGTTACATGTCACGACCCAACCCATGGGCCGTGACTGGTACCCGATAGGGGCACTCAGATAACATAGTCAAATCAGATTCCAATCAAAAGGTTACTATTTATTTTATAAAAATTTTGGCAGAGTTTCCTCTGTTTTATTGACTAGCCACCTGAAACAGAAGAGTACAGCGAACCAACAGACAGAATACAAATATGAATACATAAGTACGCGGGCCGACAAGGTCACCGCTGCGATCCTGCCGCCTAATAAACATAATACAGATTCAAAATGCTCAAACAGGTGGCTAAGTCTCACATCAA
>DF363042.1:11616-25535 GCA_000787875.1 Solanum virginianum
AGATGAGTCTGATTTGATTGATGAGTTGATTGGTTGATAGGTCACTTGTCTACTCTTTATTCTTGTTTTAGATAGACATTTGACATGTTGATTGTTATAATTTTGAGTTGATTGTTATTTCTATATTATTCTACCTGTTTCAGTTTTGCTCAGCTATTTTACATAATAGTGCATTCCACATACTGACGTCCCCCTCTGGGATTGCATCTTTTAATGATATAGATACAATATTTAGAGATTGTCAACAGGCGCACATTGAGGATTTGAGACGTTCGGCTGATTGGTGAGCCCCCCCACTTCAGAGGATTCACTGTATTTATTTTATTTTGCTTTACAGTTAGATTTGATTAGCTATTATTTTGATTGAGGTAGCCATGCTTTGTCATTAGCACTACTTGATAGTGATAGAAACTTCATAGACTAGAGTTGAATGTTCATGTTAAGACTTATTGAGCTAGTTTCATTTTACCAGCCTTTCCGTTTAAAATATTATTTTGAGATTAGAGGAGATATGCCCATTTACTTCCTTATGTCTTTCACTAATTAGCAGAATTTATGAATAAATAAATATGATGAGGCCAAGTGGTTCACTTGGGGAGTAGCAATAGTCTCTGAGTGCCAGTCACGTCTAGGGTACCCTCCCGAGGCGTGACAGAATATTTAACCAATAATGAAGAAACAACCTTGATAGCATAATTAGCAAAAAGAAAAGACTATCAAATGCCAGAAAATAAATCATAGATCCAGCACAGTATCGTAAAAATCAACCAAAAAAAATAAGCTAAACCCTAAATACAAATTTTAGAGGTTTGAAATATGACATCCAAAATCACTGAAGTAAGGAAATATCCAACAATCACATCAATGCATACAAAGATATCAACCAATATGGTTATTTTCGAACATTTGACTAACAAATTCACCAACTTCATAACAAATTAAGCAAACAAAAATGAAGTAATTTAAGAGCAAAAAAACAATGATAAGAGCCAATGTGATAAACAAATCTGGTAACATAATTTGCACCAGAAATAAAACCAACACAAATAAAAATATTTAAAGCACATATAACACCAAGAAAACAGTTATCAAATACCAGAAAATAAATTGTAGAACCAATACATTATCATTAAATAAACAAAAAAAAACTCAACCCCCACTTCCACAACTTTAACCAACAAATCCACCAAAATCAAATAACAAACTTGATAACATAATTGAAATTAAAAAAACATAACCAATTATAATGTCATAGCTATTCAACAACAGAACCATCAAAATACCATCAAATGTCATAAAATAAATCATATAACCAGCACATTATCATTAAAAAAATAAATTTAAAAAACAACTTAGAAACATATTTGTCCACTTTAACAAACAAATTCACCAAATTAATTAACAAACTTGGTAACATAATTGTGGATTAAAAAAACAAAACCAACTGTAATGGTCAACGACACAATAATTCAACAAAAAAATCATCAAATACACAGAAAATAAATAGTACAACCAAGATATTATCATAAAATAAACCAATGAATAACCAACTACCTAAACCCCCACTTTAGCAACTTTTACCAACAAATTCTCCAAATCAATATAACAAACTTGGTAACATGTTTGAACGGAAAAAAAAAAGCATAACCAATTGTACTGGCGACTTTAACCAAGAGAGAAGAAACTTGGTAAGATAATTGAACATTAAAAAAAAACCAATTGTAAAAGCTCAATGACACAACAATTCAAGCAAAAAATCATCAAATACCCAGAAAATAAATCGGACAATTAAGAAAATATCATAAAATAAACCAACAAATAACCAAGACCCTGAACCCCAACTTTAGCAACTTTCACCAACAAATTCTCAAAATCAAAATAACAAACTTGGTAATATGTTTGAACTTGAAAAAAATATAAACAATTGTAATGATTGGTATCATAGCAATACAACAAAAAATAACCACATATAACAAAATTAAATCAACAAAATCAACAGGAATTAGCCAACAAATATCCTCGATACCGGGGAGGAAAAAATCAGAATAGTTGAAAAAAATATGCAGTACTCAGACATAGCTGTAATGCTCCAATACTTGCACAAAACTGATTATGTTGCAAGTTCCAAAAAAAAGGGAAACTTTGAATCCTATCATTATCGAGGAATATTGTCGCCTATGAAGTAAACATGCAGATCCTTGAGAGCGCATTCCATATATTCCATCTTTTTGTTTCAGTCAATGTCATCCTGTTTACCATAAAAGCTGGAGCTAATGAAGAACAGCAGAATAGTTTCTGCAAGCTTCTTCGACACAAGATTGACTGCGGTAAAGTGCTTCGATCCAACTTCAGATAAAGAGTCAAACAAATGGATGCAGAAGCTTTTTGTGCATATCACAGCCAACACCTAATGACATAGATCAGGTATGTTGATGGGGATGAAAATATAGTCAACTAAATCACATGGGGTATTTGCATGTATCTTATACCCCCCCAAATGTACTGGGCAACTTTATGATCAAGATTGATTACTCGGTTACCCTTGTTGCTCTTCAACATATGATCATGTATTTGTTCAACCCATTGTATGAAAAAGGAATCCATAAATGTAACTCTTATATCATTTTCGGGTCCATACTTTATTTTTTTCTAGAGGTAATACCTGATAACATCAACATGCTATATTTACATATTTTAGTATGTTTAGATAATGACTTATGAGTATAATATAAAAAAAAGAGGTAAAAGGACATAGTATTATATTTTTGGATATATTACCAAGTCTCCCATGGTGTCCAGTTGTGACCAAGTCGTAAAATCAATCCGTGAGTCCTACTCTATAGGGGGATTTATCTTATTGGAAGCATGAGTGAACGCACTTTGTTTCCTGCAAAAAATTACCAAATACTTAACTGATTGTAGAAAGAAATAATAAAATATTAGCATAATAAATATATGTACTTGTCATGTTTCTTCGACACCTTCGGCTTGAACCACATTTTAAATGAATCAATGAGATCCTGGTCTACTTAAAAATTATTGTATTCTTCAAACGGATGCTTCCTTTGGAATATGGCAGGGGTTTTGCTTGAAGACCCAACTGTGTCACTAAAATCCATGTACGGGGATTGAGCATACCTTTTCGGTACCTTAGCTATTGCTTCTTACATTGGTGTGACATAAGGAATCTTGTTTTCTAGCGCAACAAGTTGAGATTCACTCAAGTCTGGTAAATCAAAGTCGTCAAGCATAGGTGTCTTATGAGTAACACCTCTCGCTTCCCCTATAAAAAAATGTACTAATAAAAACTATCAAAAATAGATGGAACATTAAAAAACCAGTTGGACAGAAAAATCTATCGAAATTTGATACCCCTGCATCATCAGTGCGCTATTTGTTGCAACTCACAATAGGTTGTTCACTATGGTTATTCACATCCTCCTGTGTTCCTTCACTTGACACAACTCTAACAGTGCCCTCAAACTAACAAAATTAATATTGGATTACACATCAACTTTACGTCAAAAGTTAATATAAGTTATGACCAATTATACCACCAAATATGTCGAACAAATTTGTGTAACAGATTAATGACAGAAAAGACATGAAAAAAATACCATTAAATTAACCAGTATTATATCCTTAAAAAATTATTCCACTATCTAATACAAAATCAACCAACAAACTTAAGAAAAGTAAGAAGACAAATAAAAAAATGAAAAACAATAAAGTAAATCAGATCATAGGCACTATTGGAAGATCATTTCGAATATCACAAATCCTAGAAACAACTTTGAAAAAATTCTCTTCCTTACCGCCACAATCCTGGTATGAAAATTAAAATTTAAACTAATGAACAAAAGTAATTTTTAGTGTAATAAACACAAAATTACAAAAAAAAAAATACTTTCCAAAAACAAAAAATGTAAACAGATAAACAAAAAGAATAATGGTTCAATAATACCTTCGATAAGCCTGACTTGTCACCTTTTAGATTAACATTTTGTTCAATTCTTATCTCCAACGTGAACTTTCTGAATGACTCTTTAATGAAAGACTTCATTCCATGAAACTGATCATCAACCTTAGCCTCTAAGATTGCTAATTGCTCACGAACCTGTACCCAATTCAACATAAAAATGAAATACCATATAATGAGCAAGGTGTAAGGGAAAAATTGAATACTGAATAAAATACATACCAAAAGTATCTATTTTTCAAGTCTCTCAATGGCTTCAAAATTCTTGCATTCAAACTTCATAGAGGTATCCCTTTTATCCAAATTATCTGGATGACAATTAGGAGGGGGCTGCTCAACATTCATGCAAAATTTAGTAGCATTCGACGAATCGATATCTTCTGGCCGAATGAAATTGTAGGATTCAAAATTAGCACGGGGCTGCTTATTATCCCAGCAAACACCATTAACATTCGGCGAAACCAACTCTTCTACCTGAATCGCAGCCAACTCAACTGTTCTACCTGAATCGCAGCCAACTCAACTGGGCTGAATGACATGTTCTTAAACATGTACTAATAATTTTGAAAAAAAAAAGATTAGCATATACAGAAGAAAAAAATAATCTTAAAAGTATATATGTTACTGATGTGCTGTCAAATTACAATGTATTTGGTGCCTAAACAAGGGATTTTGTGAGTTCTTAAAGCAAATTTTTAGTGTTTTGATGTATTTTTTTGTTAATCTTGTAGAAAAGTCAGGTTGGCATGATTTTAAAGAAAAGTTGTAGATTTTGCTGAAGCATAGGCCATACAAGCCCTCCTACGAGTCGTAGGTTATGTCGTAGCAGGAATCAGAGACTAAAAATCAAAAATTTGTCAAGTGAAAGTCACCTCTACAAGCCCAGCCTATGAGTCGTAAGATGCACTATGACTTGTGTAGGTGGACTCGTAGCAAGAATTAGAGAGCCAAAATATTGGACCAAAAATTGAAGACCAAGACTATGAGACCAACATACGAGTTGTAGCTCGAGTAATGACTCGTACATATGGGTCATACCAGTTCAGTCCAAGATGTCAAGAAACTGATATGAAACACTTATTACGACTCATAGGCCAACCTACGGGTCATGACTGTGAAATTTATTAGATGCCAACTATCTTTTATGCATAATTCCTAGGGTTATTTTGTAAATACTATAAATAGTTTAAGTTAGATTTTTTGAGAGAGTTCGAATAGTAGATATTTCTCCATTACATTTTGAGTTTTTTCTTAGGTTTTTAGAGTAGATTATTTTTCTCTTTGGGAATCCTATTTTAGGGATTACAAATCTTGCTTTGTACTCATTGTTGATCAATTAAACTTGTGGGTTTGCAACTTGTGGTGCTTATCTTGGCCATTGTTATTGGTGAAACTCACAACTATGATTATTATGTGCATTCTTGTGTGTTTTATCTTAGCAATGAGTAGCTAAACACCCACAACTTGGAGTGATCACAATCCCAACCAAGGTAGTGACGAATAGGAAAAGGGAAGTAGATGACTATTTTTATGATTGGGGTTATGCATGTATTGTCTGTTTCCCTTTATTATGATTGTTGTTTGGTGGTGGCCAACACCAAACCCTACCTACTATCATGATCCCGCCCAAGGTAGTGACCAATAGGAAAATAGGAGTAGATGACAGATTTGGTTGATGTTTTTCCCGTCTAATCGACCAAATCTGACCAAGGGGAGGTTGACTAGGACAATAGGGAACGGTTAGTTGGCATACCATGGTGGCCGACTAAGCGCCATGGTGAAATTCAACCTTCACCTTCACAAGAGGGCTGGAAGAACCTAAGTTACCGTTCTGCATGCAATTCATCAATCAAAGTTATATTACCTAGGGTAATTGAGTCAATGAGCCATGGGGAACACAATTCCCAATTTGCCCCCAAAATTGAGTGTTTTCTGAAATTTTAATTAGTGTTCATTTTTAGTTTTCTTTGAATCACAACAAACCCACCTCTAGAGATTGTAGTTATAGATATTAGGAATGATTAGTAGTGAAATCTTATAGTCAAGCCCTATATTCCCTGTGGATTTGACCCTAACCTCAGTTAGGTTAGTTACTGATAGTGACCGCTTTCTTATTAGAGTGTGACCATCATCCAAAAAGTTATGGCGTCGTTGCTGGGGAATATGGCTAGGTTTTGACTTGAATTCACTATTAGTTAGTTCTAGTATTGATTTTTTTGTTAATTCTAGTGTTGATTTCTAGAGTCTCTTGTACTTTACTTTTGTTTTATTTTTTTGTTTGATTTCTTTTGCAGGGTGTACTAGGTTGTATGCCTAACACAGGAGCCAGGGCAATCCCTTAGCTCCACTAAATTTGGAGATCCATCGACTACCAAGAAGGATGGCTCGAGTGAATGAGGATATTGAGGTTGAGGAGGATATGCATGAGAATAAGGAAGACTTAAGAAGTAAGGTCCACCACTAAGTGTTAACCGGCCATAGCTTAGAGATTTCAATACAAATACTTACGGCTGGAATCAATACTGATTAAACCCTATGGCGATAGATGTTACTGGCTCTATAGTACTGCCCCCTCTACCGGCAGATACTAAGTTCGCGGTATCAAATGGATTACTCTAGATGCTCCAAAATCATGGCCTATTCACAGGGTTACCGTCAGAGGATCCCCACCGCCATCTCCAAAATGTCATCTTCGTGTGCAAAAGTATCATGAGGATGCAAAATACTTCTATTGACGCTGTTGGATTGAGGGTGTTTCCATTGTCACTGACTGGCAATGCAACGGTATGGTTATCTGAACTTCCTTTGGGTACCATCACGAGTTGTACTGAGTTGCAGAGGGTGTTCCTAGAAAGATATTTCCCAAGGTCGAAGAAGTTGAAGCTTAAGGACCAAATTAATAACTTCAAGCATTTTCCTGGAGACTATCTTAGTACTACATGGGACAGATTCACCAAATGCTTAAAGAGGGTCCCTGATCACAAAATTGTTGATGATTGGTCGAGATCTTCTATAAAGCACTTAATGATAATAGCAAAGCTTGCGCCAACACGATCATGAGAGGTGTTTTTCTTGATCAACTGTTTGAGCTAGTGGCCAAAAGAATGGAGCAAGTGGTGAAGACCAACAGAGCATGAGGTCAGAGTGAGCATGGTAATACAAAGAGTTCTTATGCGGTTACCACAAATAGTGAACAGGCAAAAGTGAATGAAGAGATTATGGAGCAACTTGCTCAACTCCATATAAGCATGGATTTGGTTTTGAAGTAAAACCAAGCTGGTGTGAAGGCAATAGCTTACCAACCCCCAATTACTCCTATGTATGATGATCAATTCTTTGATGAGGATGTTTCTTATGTAAGCATCCAAGAGGCAGGTTTCTGGAACAACACCCAAGGGTCCAATTTGTACTATTGGAGGCAAGGTTCTGGGAATTAAGGCCAGAACTTCAACCATGATGGGATGTATAGAGACAGTTAGGGTAGATATTATGAGAGAGAGAGAGTGCTAGATGCAAAATAGGGTAGAAAAGAGGCCTACAGAAATGGTCCTTATGTTTCAAAGTAATTTTAGGATCGAAGTAATTTTAGGATCAAAGATATGTTTGAAAAGTTGTTAAAGCGAGCAGACCATCAAGATAAAACTCTAAAGGGAATGAAAGCAGATATCTCAAGTATTAATCAAGAGATGGAGTCCCAGTCAGTGGCAATCAAGCAAATTGAGCAATAATTTGGACAAGTTTCTTCACAATTGAATCAACGCCAAAAGGCACCTAACCAAGCAATATAGTTCAAATCCTAAAAATAAAGGGCATTGCATGGCGATGATGACTTAGAGTGGAAAAAGCACAATAGATCCCCCTATGCCGATTATTATGGATGAACTCATTGAGAAGGGTCTTGGTGGTGAAGTTAAAGTTGAGGGAGAAGATCTGAAGGGCATTACGATGCAACAAGAAAAGATAAGGGAGCATGACAAAGTGAAATTCATCCCAAAACCTCCGCCTCCTTTCCCTTAAAGGCTCAAGAAGAAGGAAGAAGAGGGAAAGTTCAAACACTTTCTCTCGAAGTTGAAGCAAATCTCCATCAATATTCCTCTCCTAGAAGCATTGGATAAAATTCCCGGATATGCTAAATATATGAAGGACTTAGTCACCAAGAAACGCACTTTGAGCCAAGAGTTCTCCCAAGAGCTCCACCAATGCAGTGCGATTATGACTAAATGCCTTGCTCAAAAGTAAGAGGACCCTGGGGCATTCACCATTCCTTGCACTATCGGCGATGTTGAATTTACAAGAGCATTATGCTACTTAGGAGCAAGCATCAATTTAATGCCTCTTATCGTATTCAAAAAGCTTGGACTTGGTACTCCTACCCCGACATGAATGAGGTTGCTTATGGCAGATCAAACTATTAAAAAGCCAGAGGGAATCCTTTTGGATATGCTTATTAAAGTCGATAAGTTCATCTTTTTGGCAAATTTTGTGATCCTCGACTGCGAAGTTAATTTTGAGGTGCCCATCATTTTGGGGAGACCTTTTCTGGCCATAGGGAGATCACTAGTGGATATGGATTTAGGTCAGTTGTGGTTCAGGATTAATGATGCAGAAGTTGTGTTCGATATTCGCCAATCCATGAAACACCCAAATGAATGCAAGAGTGAGGTGTGGACACTCAATGATCATTGATAAAGAAAGATGACAAAGTCGGGCCACAATGTTAAACAAGGTGCATCTTGGGAGCCAACCCCAAGCATTATGAGGATTTATGTGCTTTGACACTTGGTTTGCAGGAAAAAATTGGAAGAACTGAAGTTCTAAAAAAATTAGACTTGGAGCAGCTCCTACAAGCAGGCCTATGAGTCGTAATCTTCACTACGACTCGTAGTCATGCCTCGTAGGGGGAAACAGTAAGTATCTGAAGTTGGCACATACACTACGAGCCAACCTTACAATTCGTAGGATCCCCTACGAGTCGTAAGTGGGGTTCATAGTGCCAAGGTATGATTCCCAAATTTTTGCAAGTGTTGGTCTACTACGAGATCAGGACCTATGAGTCATAGGACACCCTACAACTCGTAGTCAAGGTCTCGTAGCCCTGATCTGTAGTTTTAAAAATCTGACTCGATTTCATTTAAAAACCGATCTACCACTCGTAGTCAGGGTCTCATAGCCCTGATTTGCAGTTTTTAAAATTTGACCCGATTTGCTTATAAAAGAGGTCAAAATTATTTTTGACACCTAAATTCAATTCTTAAACCCTAAAAGGTGACAGAAAACCCTCTCCCATCACCTACGTCATTTTTTCGACCAAATTCCTGACTACATACGTTATTTTTCGGCACTGGCAAGGGTATCAATTTTTAGGGTTTCGACGCAAATTTTGCTACTCTTTGCTTTAGTGCAATTCTCAATCTAATTGGTAATCTCTTTGATTTAATTTCTCGATCTTTGGTGATGAGCATTGTTCCCTATATAAGTATAAGTTTAGTTAATCATGTTTAAACATGTCTTACATTGATTGTTAAGCTACACTTGTATCCAAGGTTTTATAGGCCTTCAAAGAATTAGGTTATTGAGTGAACCTTATAGAAAAGCTTGAATGGGTGATTATGAGCATGACATTTGTAGTATTTGATATGTAATGTATTAATGTTGCTCACATAGGGGTTTGAATAGTTTTCGAAATTGCAACTTAGGTTGTATGGGGGTGATTGCCTATGCTTGAATATATGGGTTTGATTGAATCGTTGTGAATAGTGATTGCACTTTCTTGGGATATTGTGGACATATCAAGAATGAGTTTAGATTGTTGATTGCTTTCGGTGTGCTTGACGTTTGGTTGAACTGGTTTTGACTCTTAGAGATAATAGTCGTTTCAAATTGTCGATGTTAATATGGAATTGATTATGTGCCATTTAGTCATGCTTTGCTCTTATTTGAATGATTAAGTTTTATTTGGTGTTGAATTTATGCTTGGTGTGGGAAATAATTAGGCATTGCAGGTGACTTCTGTGCTCAACTATGAGGCACTCCTACGACTCGTAAGTTCCTATATGAGTCGTAGTGGCCCCTCATAGCAAGCATAAGTCACATATAATACCTTCATATTTCTCATACGAGACCCACATATGATTCGTAGTACTTGGTATGACTCGTAGGGAGGGTCTCGTAAACTTTGCTAAGTTTTGAAAATATTTCTGGAAATAGGTACGAGACCAGGACTATGACTCGTAGGCCAACCTACAATTCACAACTGTGTCTTGTATCTGCGATTAGAAAGCATTTTAAAGGCACAACTGGTTCTACGAGGCTACCATACGACTCGTAGGCCACCCTACGAGGCATAACTGCACTCGTACTTGCATATCTGCAGTTGCATCAATGCATAATTACTTCTTATTTATTTTTGTTTCTTGTTCTTTTTGGAGTATTTCAATGGATCAAACATCTTGGACTTAAATGTTGCTTTATGGGTGTTTACAGATAAAATGCCTCCAAATGACAAATGGGTAATTCAAGCTCTCCAACGGAGGTTGCAGGATGAATCCTCCGACACTGAACAATCTAAGAGCTCTGTGGAAGTCTACAGAGTCAGGTTAGACCCAGAGGCCAATAGGCCTTAGACTCGGGCACTTATAGCTCAGAAACCCATGGTAGTGAGTAGTTCCTCCTAGTCTGAAGAGAAGGGACCACAGGGCAACGGGGATAGGTCAAGTAGCAGCTTGCCACAGATGACCCCCTCACTCTCGGGTACAGAGTCAGGTTAGACCTAGAGGCTAATAGACCTCAGACTCAGGACCCCGCAGACCATCCCGAGAATAGTGCATGAGCACCATGATGTTTGACCACTTTTGACCCTAACTCTTACTTTTCTTTATGGATACTTTATCCTTTTGATAGACAATATTGTTTTTATTTTGATTTTTGTGGATGTTCTTGTTGGATAATGTTTTTATGTTAGTTTTGGATATTAGTTTTGGTTAACTGTTAGTTTTGAATGTATATATATCTATGTTATGTTTTCGTATGTTAGTCTTTTGTTTGTGTTGTTACTTTGAGGACAAAGTATCCTATTTTGGTGGGGTGGTGGAAGTTATGGATTAAGGTGAAGTTTGAGTACCCTCAAATCCATAACTTCCCCTATTTTTGATCATAAGGTTTTCTTGCCATGCTTCTTTTTCCTTGTGGATGTTTATTTTTCTGTTGAATTGGCATGCAATTGCCATGTGTGCTGTGAGCTTATTTTGTTGCATTCATACATCTTGTATAGACCCAGAACTTGCCTTGTTACTCTAAAAATTGGTTTGGTGATGTGGTGGATATGGAAAGGATCTTAGGGCTTTGTTCTTTGAGTGAAACCACTTTTAGCCTAAATAACCCACCGGTTAAGTGAGAGAATCCCTTTTTCCAAATTTTTGAGCTTATCATGTACTCATTCTTTCTTGATACCTTGCTAGCTTAACCTTGTCAGATGAAATACCTTGATATTGGCCTTGGTCTATCCTTGAACATGTGAACCTTGATTGAGGCCAAAGGCCTAAGTTGAGAGTGACCCTTATTGTGGTAAAATAAAAGTGATAAGGTGGTTAGTTGGGAAATCAACAAAGAAATGAAAAAGCATGAACCGAGTGAACAAAAAGTAGAAAAGTGCCTTTAATTGAGAAAAAGTAGCAAAAACGAGTTTGAAATCAAGGAACAGCTGAAAAAGAGAAAGAAAGCACTCAAGAAAAGTTCAAAGCAAGTGAACAAGGAGGGATAGATGAAAAAGAGGTTGGATTATGAAAGTAAAAAGTGTTGGTAAACATGATTTAAGGATAGCTTTTAGTCACTACTTGCCCAAATGTCGCACCAAAGCACCTTGAGCCTATGTTACAAGCCTTGAAGTCCTAAAGTGATCCAACTCCACTCTATCACCAAGCTAGAAGGTGAGTATAGAGGCAAGCCTATGGTGTTAGTCATCATTTATTGAATTTCAATTGTGAGAGTGAGAATATTTCCTCAGTCCCTGAATTCTAAATATTTTTAAGTGAGTATGAGGGACTTCTTTCCAGTGAGGGCATTGGCACTACTTGAGTAGCATATGACTATACCAGTGATTGTGGACCGTTGATGCTCCCAGGGACTTCTTTCCAGTAAGGGCATTGGCACTGGTTGAGTAGCATATGACCATACCAGTGATTATAGTTGGTTGATGCTCCTTAGCTTGTAAAAGTTTGATTGTCAAGTCTCTCATGATGTTCTTATTTGCTCAATAACTTGGCAACCCTATTTTTAAAGTAGTAGTTGGGTACCTGAAACAAATGAGTTATTGTATATACCATTGATATAGCTGCTATGTATTTCTCTTTGTCTGTGTAGATTGAGTCGTTGTTTGAGGACAAGCAACAATTCTAAGTAGAGGGTGTTGATGTGCTATCAAATTGCAGCACATTTTGTGCCTAAAACAAAGGATTTTGTGAGTTCTTAAAGCGACTTTTTAGTGTTTTGATGTGTTTTTTTGTTAATCTTGCAGAAAAGTTAGGTTGGCATGATTTTGATAAAAAGTTGCAGATTTTGCTGAAGCATAGGCCATACAAGCCCTCCTACGAGTCGTAGGTAGTGTCATAGCAGGAATCAGAGACCAAAATTAAAAAATTTGCCAAGTGAAGGTCATATCTTCTCCATTGTTATTGGTGAAACTCTCAACTATGACTATTATGTGCATTCTTGTGTGTTTTATTAGCAATGAGTAGCTAAACACCCACAACTTGGGGTTGCGAGAACCATGGGTAGTTGACTTGAGATAACCTAGGTTTTGTGCATGTCTATGATTGGGGTTGCATGTATCATCACCTATGAACCAGTACCCACAACTTGGGGTTGCGAGAACCATGGGTAGTTGACTTGAGATAACCTAGGTTTTGTGCATGTCTATGATTGGGGTTGCATGTATTGTTTATTTTCCTTCATGCTTAATGTTGTTTGGTAGTGGCCAACACCAAACCGTACCTACTATCACGATCCGGACCAAGGTAGTGACGAATAGGAAAAGGAAAGTAAATGACAGAATTCGATTAATGTTTTCCCGTCTAATCGACCAAACCTGACCAAGGGGAGATTTATTGGGACAATAGGTAACGGTTAGTTGGCACACCATGGTGGGCGACCAAGCACCATGGTGAAATTCGACCTTCACCTTCACAAGAAGACTGGAAGAACCTAAGTTACCATCCTACATGCAATTCACCAATCAAAGTTATGTTACCTAGGGTAATTGAGTCAACAAACCATGGGGAACACAATTCCCAAGTTACCCCCAAAATTGAGTGTTTTTCAGAATTTTAATTAGTGTTCATTTTTAGTTGTCTTTGAATCACAACAAACCTCAAATTCCCAAGTTGTTCTCGAAATTAAGTATTTTCTCGAATTTCAATTAGTGTTCATTTTAAGTTATTCTTTGAATCACAAAGAAAACCCCCTCTAGAGATTATAGTTATAGATACTAGGAATGATTAGTAGTGAAATCTTATAGTCAAGCCCTGTATTCCCTATGAATTCGACCCTAACCTCAGTTAGGTTAATTACAGATAGCGACCGCTTTCTTATTAGAGTGTGACCATCATCAATTACCTAATTCCCACAAGCTCAAAACATCCCTCTTTTGAAGTGTTGATAAAATATCTTCCTCTCAGGACTTTCCCAATTGAACATACATGGGGTCCAGTTATATTTGCGAACTGCAACTGACTTATCAACTTGATTACAACATTCGCAAAACCAGATTTGAAGATCCAACAGAAATTTAGAGAACAACACCCTCTCGTGGTCCACCGCTACCTGTTTGGTTATGCAGTCCCTCAAATCAAGAAATGAGAGATATCCCCACGGATAGTTAGCCTACTTTCTCGACTATACCAATAAAAATGGTCTTCAGGAACAAATGTATTATGGGGGGGGGGGC
>DF363041.1:23279-46057 GCA_000787875.1 Solanum virginianum
GTTTATGATGTTTCTGGGACTTTCTGTATGCAGGTGGGTAGTCAGTAAAACAGAGAAAACTCTGCCAAAATTTCTGTGGAAATAATATACTTAGTAGAATCTGATTTTGGTACTTGGGTTCGGGTGCCCCAATCAGGCACTAGTCACAGCCCACGGGGTTGGGTCGTGACACAGAATTCAAGATCAAATTCAAGAATAAGCTCCAGAGCCCCTTGAATTTACACTTGAAAAGGCGAATCAGTGGATTCGTAGAGATTGTAATACTCAAATTATTAAAATCAAATATTATGATTGTTGTGATATTTTCGTTCTTGATTATTATTTTCTCGATGTGAATTTTATCGTCTACAAATTCTGGAACGCCCAGTGGGATAGTCTTTACCTCTTATCTCAACTTTTCAAGCACCAAAGAATACTAAAATGGCTTCTAAGAAGATTCCCCAATCAACTTCCTCTAAGGCTGCTGATTCCAAGTTCTCTACTGAAGTGAAGGGAATCTTTGGTGTTACTTTTGGAAGTGTTAAGAGTTGTTACAAGAAGCAAAGCTACTTTATTGAGAAAACAAACACTGCAAGTGTCGTCCGTACCAACTCCTGATTTTGGTTCTTCAACCCCAAAGGGAGCGAGGCCCTCTGTAAATTCTTCCGAAAAAGAAAGCAGTGTTGCTGAAAAGATTAGGCAAAATTTTGCTCTGCTTAAGGTCTCTGGTTCTAAGAACTCTACCGCAAAGAAAGGCCATGACTTATCTAATGAGTTTTCGCCATGTGCTTCGCGTAATGTGAGACCTCTGAAGATCAACTTCCATGATAATCCATGTTACTCTTCTGTGCCTCCAACGGTCATGCAAGCGATGACAACTAATGCTTCATCCATGGAGGAACAGCTTGCGAACCTAGTGAAGATGATTGAAGGATTGACTAGGCTTGCGCAACACCAAGACTCCTGCATTGATAAGTTGATGGATAAGGTGGATGATCTACTTGATAGAGAATCTAGCCATGCACCTGGGAAGGGTAATGAGATTTAAGAGGCTGAAAATCTTGTGAAGCAAGCACCGACTATCAAAGAGTTGCCAATTTCTGCCGAAGGAACGACCCCACTTGATCAATTGAAGGAGTTCATCGAAGGGACCATTAAAGACAAGTATGAAATCTCTACAAGGTCTTCCCATATATATGCTAAGCCTTACACTGTAAGGATTGATAGCCTCCGAATGTCTGCTGGTTATCAACCCCCCAAATTTCAGCAGTTTGAAGGCAAAGAAAATCCAAACCAGCAAGTTGCACACTTTGTGGAGACATGTAATAATGCTGGGACCTATGGAGACCACCTCATCAAACAATTTGTCCGTTCCTTGAAAGGAAATGCCTTTGAATAGTACACGGACCTTGAGCCTAATTCCATTGATAGTTGGGAGCAACTAAAGCATCAGTTTCTTAATCGCTTCTATAACACTAGGCGCACAGTGAGCATGGTAGAACTCATAAATACTCGCCAAAGAAAGGATGAACCTGTCATCGACTTCATAAATCGATGGAGAAATGTGAGCCTTAATTGCAAAGGCAGACTTAGTAAAGCCTTTGCTATAGAAATGTATATCCAAGGGATGCACTAGGGGGATTCTGTACATCCTACAAGTGATCAAACAAACTTAGTGAAACCTCTGCTATAGAAATGTGTATCCAAGGGATGCACTGGGGTTCTATACATCCTACAAGGGATCAAACCTAAGTCTTTTGAATATCTAGCATCTCGTGCTCATGATATGGAGTTAAGTATGTCTTCTGCCAGAAAAGATGGAATGCTTGTTCACGATCCTCGCAAAAGAAAGAACAAATAAGAACCCAAGAAATGGGGCACATTTGTGCCCAGGAATGACAACAAAGAGTCTATGAATGTCAATATATCACCTGTGAAGTTTACTACGAAGGAGAGTAGGAAGCAAAGTATAAAGATGACTTTTCAAGAGCGTCCAAACCAAAAACTAACCTTGAGAGAGATACAAGAAAAGGAATACCCTTTTCTAGATTCTGATGTTCCTAAAATTTTTGAGATGTTGGTTGAGCTAAAGCTCATTGAGTTACCAGTGATGAAATGACCCGATGAAGCTGGGAAGAATGATGACTCAAATTATTACAAGTATCATAGACTTGTGAGCCACCCTCTTGAAAAGTGTTTTGTCTTTAAGGACAAGGTTATGCAATTGGTTAAAGAAAAGAAGATTGTCCTTGATGATGGAAAGGCAAGCTCTAATCAAATCTCTATCGTGTTTAGCTTGCTTGACCCAGTCCAAATATGCCAAAAGTAGAAATGCATCACCACCAAAAATTGCGACGTCCTGTAACTTTTGGGGAATTCTTACCAAATTTGTTCTACATGGAGACCACCCAAGACAATGTTGAGGCATCATGTTTCAGTGCTAACAAGGGAAAAACAACGAATAAAGATTCATCGAAGGTATCTCTTTCTAACAAGGATGAAGTGGCAGGTGAAATTCTATTAAAATCATCTTCGTCATCTTCTAAAAAGTCTGTGGAATCCCCTCTTCAAGAAGTATTCATATGTTCCACAAAGATCACATTTAATGACGATGATCTTCTAGTTGGAAAAACTCTACACAACCGCCCTTTGTATATGGTGGGTCACGTTCTAGAGAAGAAGATAAATAGAATTTTGATAGACGAAGCATCAAAGGTCAACATTCTACCCATTTACATTGAAAGAGCTTGACATCACGACCGAAGAGCTTAGTGAAAGTCATTTGTTGATACAAGGGTTCAATCAAGGGGGGTAGAGGTCTATAGGCTCGATTAAACTAGAAATTCATATGAACAATTTGCGAACAAGTGCATGGGTGTATGTGATTGATGCAAAGACTTCACATAATATATTGCTTGGAAGGCCTTTGGTGCACGAGAACAAAATTATCTCATCTTCTTACTATCAATGTTTGAAGTACCTCTAAGATGGGATCGAAAGGAATATAGTTGCTAACAATAACCCTTTCATTGAGGTTGAGTCACATTTTGCCGATGCAAAATTCTATTTGAAGAGTTATGTTGTGAAAGGGGTAAAACTCGAGGGTGTCAAAACAACCAAGCCTGAGAAGCTCAAAGGTGAAGCAACCAATCCGACCATAGAAAGGGCCAAAATCGATATTGGGGAGTTTTCGCCATGTGCTTCGCGTAATGTGAGACCTCTGAAGATCAACTTCCATGATAATCCATGTTACTCTTCTGTGCCTCCAACGGTCATGCAAGCGATGACAACTAATGCTTCATCCATGGAGGAACAGCTTGCGAACCTTAGCACCTACACTCCATTATGTCCCAAAGGTGAAAAAAGAGGAGGGTCAGTTATCTGATATACGAGGGAATGTGCTGGGAGGGTTGACTCTTCCTATAAAACAGATTGATGCAATAAACTTGTCTTCAAAGCTGTTGGAAAATTTTGAGGCTCAAAATCCACTACAAGGTACATCACTCCCTATAAAACATACAGAAGGCTTTGATCTAAATGCTTACAAGTTACTTGCAAAGGCCAAGTACAACCCTGATGAGCCGTCTAGGCTAGGGAAACTCCCATCAAAGGGTACAACCAGTTAAGCATGTAAAGGTTTAGGCTATAGCCAACCACCACTGGTGCGCATCTCCATAAGAAGGGTGAGCAATAACTATATCACTATAGAAAATGAGTGTTTCTTCTAATAAATAACCTTCTGTCTTTGATCGACTTGGAAAACCTGCTGCAAGAACTTTTATGTTCCAGAGGTTAGGCCCATTGAAGAAGAAGAATAAAAAGCATGGGAGAAATTACCTAAGAGTAACGATGCTTCCTTCACCTATGATCCAAAAATATTTCGAAAGCATAATTCCTTCCAAGATAAAGCAACAAGTGGAACTCGAAGTTTCATGTAAAGAGGTACTAAAAGTGAAGGTTCACACTATGATTTACACAAAAGAGCACGAGGAAGATGAAGAAAGTGTAGGCTCCTCATGTCATTTACAACTCAGATTAAGAATGATGCCTCATGCCAACTGAAAATTGATAGAGAGTTGAGAGGTATTGTTTGGTGTAATTATATATCAATCAATGACAATGACCCATAAGAAGAGGAGGATGCTGGAGAAGCTCCACCAAAATTTGAAGAAGGAGTGAAGATCATGATTAATCCCTTAAAGAAAGTTAACCTTGGCACGGATGAAGAACTGAGGCCAACTTACTTGAGTGCTTTCCTATAAGCCGATGAAGAAGTGGCTTATATGAACATAATCAAGGAATATAGGGATATCTTCGCTTAGAGCTATAAAGAAATGCCTGGTTTGAATCGCAGGATAGCAATCCATCAATTGGCAGTCTAGCACGGTGCTCGTCTTGTCAAGCAAGCTCAAAGACATTTTAGGCCAGACTTGGTTCTATTGATCGAGAAAGAAGTTAACAAACTTATTGAGGCAGGCTTCATTCGAGAAGTTAAATACCCTACATGGATTTCAAGCATTGTCCCAGTGAGGAAGAAGAATAGTTGAATTTGAGTTTACGTCGACTTCAGAGATCTCAACAATGCATTCCCTAAAGATGAATTCCCTCTGCCTCTTCCAGAGCTAATGATTGATGCTACAACTGGTTATAAGGCAATGTTATTCATGGATGATTATTCTAGCTATAACCAAATTCGCATGTCACCAAAGGATGAAGAATTCACGGCATTTTGTACACCTAAAGGCATTTACCGTTATAAGGTGATGCCCTTTGGTTTGAAGAATGTTGGTGCCATATATCAAAGGGCCATGCAAAACATATTTGATGATTTACTCCATAAAATATTAAGCGTTATGTTGATGACTTGGTAGTGAAGTCGAAGAGAAGGAATGACCATTTAAAAGACTTGAGAAGGGTGTTTGAGTCACTTCGAAGCTATTAACTGAGGACGAATCCATTAAAGTATGCCCTTGGGGTTGCTTCTGGAAAGTTCCTTGGCTTCATTGTGCGGCATCGAGGAATCGAGATTGATCAAGCCAAAGTTGATGTAATTTTAAAGATGCCCGAACCTCGAAACATTCATGAGTTGAAAAGTCTCCAAGGGAAATTATTCTACTTGAGGAGGTTCATCTCAAATCTAGCTGGAAGATATCAACTATTTAGTCATCTCATGAACAAAGGTATCCCTTTCAGGTGGGATCAAACATGAAGAAAGCCTTTGAAAGTATAAAAGCATATCTGGCGAAACTTTCGATCTTAGCAGCCCCTATACCTGGAAAGCCACTGATACTTTGCATTGCGGCACAAGAAAGGTCTGTGTAGCCTTACTAGCTCAAAAAAATAATGAAGGAAAAGAAAATGCCCTTTATTACTTAAGTAGAATGATGACACCAAATGAGCTGAATTATTCGCCAATCGAAAAGTTATGTTTAGCGCTGGTCTTTTCGATTTAAAAGATGAAGCACTACTTTCAAGCTCATACTGTCTGCCTTATTTCTAGAGCAAATCTAATCAAATTTGTTAGGTCAAAACTAGTCCTTAGTGACTAAATAGTAAGGTGGTACCTTCAGTTCCAACAATTTGAGATTGTATATATCCCTCAAAAGGCTGTGAAAGGACAAACATTAGCAGACTTCTTGGCCGATCATCCTATACTAGATAATTTGGAATTAACTAATGAATTTCCTGATGAAGATGCAATGACCATCGAAATCCGACCCCCTTGGAAAATATACTTTGATGGGGTCGCGCATCGTGGAGAAGCTGGTGCAGGCGTAGTGTTTATCACTTCATAAGGAAAAGTCCTACCATTCTCCTTCACATTGAAACAAAATTGTTCCAACAATGTTGCAGAATATCAAACACTAATACTTGGGCTCAAAATGGCCATTGACATAAAGCAATTGTAGTTGTAAGTTTTAGGTGATTCTCAATTAGTGATTCGACAACTCTTGGCAACCTATGAGGTCAAGAAGCCCGAACTGCACCCATATCACTATTATGCTTAAAGGTTGATAGGATGGCTTGGAGATGTAACCCTTCAACATATACCAAGAAAGAAAAATAAAATGGTTGATGACTTAGCTGCTCTAGCCTCGACTCTTACTCTAAATTACCTAAGAGTAACGATGCTTCCTTCACCTATGATCCAAAAATATTTCATTTCGTCGTCTGGCACCTCATTTTCTCTACTACAAGGAAACATTATATAGAAGATCATTTAAGGGAGTGCTCTTGCGGTGCTTAGGGGAGAAAGAAGTGACTCAAGCTTTGCAAGAGGCACATTCAGGAGTATGTGGATCACATCAGTCTGGACCAAAGCTCCATTTTCACATAAAAAGAATAGGGTAATTTTGGCTAACCATAGTAAAAGATTGCTTGGATTATACTCAAAGGTGCAAGGCTTGTCAATTCCATGCGAACTTCATACATTAGCCGCCTGAGGTTTTACACTCGACTATTGTATCTTGGTCGTTTGATTCTTGGAGATTGGATATTATTGGACCACTGCTGAAATCCTCCAGTGGACACTTGTACATCTTAGCTGCGATAGACTACTTTTCAAAATGGGCTGAAGCTGTAGGTCTTAAAGAAATAAAGAAGGAGAACATTGTAGACTTCATTCCCGTAAATATTGTTTACCGATTTGGCATTCCACGATGCATAATCACGGATAATGGCAAGCCATTTGATGACAAGTTGATGAATAAGATATGTGATCTCTTTGGCTTCAAGTAGTGAAAATCTTCTATGTATCATGCTGCAGCCAATGGTCTGGTTGAAGCATTCAATAAGACTCAATGCAATCTTCTAAAGAAAGTGGTCTCTAAGTCCAAACGAGATTGGCATGAAAGAATGGAAGAAGCCTTATAGCATATAGGATGACATATTGCTCACCAACTCAAGCAACCCCGTATTCACTTACTTTTGGAGTTGAAGCAGTCTTGCCACTCGACCGTCAGATACCGTCTTTGAGACTGGCTATCCAAGAAGGCTCACTGAGAAAGAAAATGCTTGACTACGTCTTGCCGAGTTTGAAGCACTTGATGAAAAGAGGTTAGAAGCCCAACAAAATCTTGAATGCTATCAAGCTCGTTTGTCTCATGCCTTTAATAAAAAGGTTCGCTTGAGGTATTTTCAAGTTGGAGACCAAGTTCTCACAGTAAGAAGGCCCATTATCACTTCACATAAATTCGGGGACAAATTCACCTTGAAGTGGGATTGACCATATATAGTACAAGAAGTATACTCAAATGGTGCTTACAGGCTTGTTGATGCAGATGGCATGAGGATCGGTCCTATAAATGGAAAATTCCTTAAGAAGTACTACCCTTGAGGAAAATTGTGGTCCTTAGAATTTGAGTATAAAAGTGCATGATACTCCTAGCCCGCAAGAGTATAAACTGTGTACGGCACCCTAAAAAAACACTCCCCCAGAACTACATTGTGGCTTGATCCTCTTTATTGAGGTACGTAGGCGCTTGGAATTATATTCTAAGTTCAGTTGCATGAGTGTTAAAAACTATATATCCCTTACTTGATTCCTTATAGGGGCAAAGCCCTATGGAATGTGAGTTACTTTGATGGTATGCTTGAAGTCTTCAAATTTAATCAAGCTTGCAAGTTGAAATTTTCATATTTTATATGTCCCTTACTTGATTTCTTATGGGGACAAAGCCCTATGGAATGTGAGTTCCTTCTATGGTATGCTTGAGATCTTCAAAGTTAATCAAGTCTGCAAGTTGAAGTTTTCATATTCCCTAAGTCTCTAAGCTAAAGTCCCCAAAGTCTACAAGTTTATTCTCAAATTAAGAAAGTATGCAAGTGACGGTCCTCAAGTTCTCAAGTTTTGTGTTAACATTCTTTAAAGTTATCCATTTCGTAAGTTAAAGCATTAAGTTGCATAAAATTTGTGAAGCGAATGCACAAACTCAAAAGAGAAGGGATTTTTATTCTTACTAGCATACCAAACATGAATTAAGTTTGAATTATTTAGGTTTTCAGCAAAAGAAAACATGTAAAGAATTTCAAGTTAGAACCACAAATGCAAGATATAAGACAAAAAAAAAGAGAAATTCTATTGCTATAAAATTGTCTAACATATCAATCTAAATCTTGTGAAAATAAAGAAAAAAGTAAAAAAAGTGGGGGAAGGGAGCTTAATCTAAGCATAATTTGTAGTTGATCAAATCTTGATTACTAGTCTCTAAGCCCTCTCTCCTATGCTCCAAGCGAGTTGAATCGTCAGTCGTCAAGAAGTCCATATTTTCATAAGAGGACACTTCATTCTCAGCAACTAAGATCTTGGCTTGAACCTCCTCAATCCCCTTCTTGGCAATAGCTATAGCAGCCTCAAGTTCCTCTAGCTCCGCCTGTAGTGTTGCTAACTTCTTCTTGACCTTCTTTAGTGACTTTCTTTTAGAAGGAGCATGTTTAGTCTTCTCACCCTCCTCTGCTCTAAGTGACTCAAGACCCTCCTTGGCCTTAGAAAGCAATTCCAGCTTGTTGTCCTCATGCACCCTATCTGCAAAATTGGAGCGTTCTTGGTTATAGGAGGCAGGTAGCTCAAAGAGAGAATCCACCAAATGTTTCAGTGATGAAAGATCTATGAGACGCGTCTCGCTCATCTCTTAGAGAATCTCATCAATATCTTCTTTGTAAGATGAAAGTGAGTCTAGAAAAGTTCTAGAAAGTTTGCTACAAATCTCTTCCCAAAGGCCTAAGATATACTTCTTTTTATGAGTCCAAACAACATTTTTTTCTTCAAAAATAGATTTAGCTACATCTGGCTTTGAATAAAGTGGAAGTGTGTTACTAGAATCGAGGGTCAACCCTTATAAAGTTTGATCATGAGAAGTGATTGGAATTTTATGTTCTTGCTCAATAGGTAAAGTTGACTCTGCCTCAAGTTTCGATATTGCGACGGACTCTACGTTGATTTGCGGCCTCTCTTGTAGTAATTCCTTCGGATGCTCAACAACATTCACCTACACAAAAAGGGAGGGAAAGAGAATTAGCAAATTAGTTAACCATGAATTGTCCTTAAAATTCATTTTAAAAAAAAATGCATTCATAAGACTCTATGCAAGAAAGAGAATTAGCAAATTAGTTAACCATGAATTGTCCTTAAAATTCATTTAAAGAAAAAAAAAAGGGGGATTTGTGGTCAAAAGGAAAAATCTTTTCACTCTTAATGCTAATGTTTTTGGAGGACCATTAATGCCTTGTTCCTCCACAATCTCCAACTCAACATCTTCGAGTGCAATTGGTTCATGTTTTTTCCTCTTCCAAAATTTGTCCCCATTGCTGCTTTTGCTGGTCTCTTGAGAGGCTTGCTTAGTAGATAGAAGAATTATGGGGCGTCTCTTTGCAGGGGTAGGAGAACGAGCTACTTTTTTATTAGACCCTTTAGAGGACTTGACCCTCTTACTCTGAGTTGTGGGGCAAGTGGGGCATCAACTTTTAAAAGCTCCTCTCCGACGCCTTGACCTTTGTCCCCTAAAAGAATGGTGAAGTTCAGCCCAGCCTTTTCTAATAAAGTTTCCAGATTATCCTCAAGAAACTTCCCATGAGATTTTTCCCACCAAGATAGGTATCGAGTGGAGTAAAGTCTCTTTGCAGAAGCAACTGCAGGAGGAAATGTCACTCTTGACATGGCAGTACGTGAGATGTAGATTCTCCAATACCTAAGCCCCTCATCAAGAGATTCAGCACGAATATTATGTTCTAGATATCTAGGAGTACATATTCTCCAATACCTAAGCCCCTCATTGAGTGATTCAGCACGAATATCATGTTCTAGATATCCAGGAGTATCTTGATGGAACCCAAACTGATGACTAAATTGGTAGGGACTGTATGGCTCGATAAGAAAGGAGTCCCCCTCCCTTAAGGTAAGATAATTAAAGTGAAGGCTCATAAAATAAGATGAATCCAACTCTGAAACTTTGTTATCATCAACATAATAAGTTGGGTGAGGCCTAGTAAGCATGGTCGCAGTCCACACAAGGCTTTCACCTTGATAAACGTGCTTTCATGCCTCATCTTTGTCAAAATATTTGGCAGCACCCTCGCCAGAATATATCGTCATCCACCGGAGTGAAGGTCCACCAGTAAGAGGATAATGTGTCTTAAGATAATGAGCAAACCAACCATAAACATAATGGATGAGGAAAGAAACCTTAATGCGATCAAATTGTGAAGAATTTGAATCTTGTTTAAGCCACGATAGATGTTCACTAAGACCGGGACTATAATGCTAACCCTTCGACCACTCACCACCAAGCTCGCCATCCTAAAAGTTTTAGGCCGAATAAGATTTTCCCCTTCAGAGGAAAATACAAAGACGCATAACCAACATGACAAGAAAGCTACCAGATAAGTCACATATTTTTGGTGTTCTGCTCCAAGAATAGAAAATGCCATCTCTTGAGAGCTTAACCATGTGCTCACCTCCATTGATATGTCACCTGTCGGGTTATACGTAGATGCTAAGCGTCGAACCTTCTCACTTCTCGGGGGAGCTAACTCAGACTTGATGTCTTGTTTACACCAAAATTGTATCCAGTCAGTAAAAAAGATCCTCGAGCTGTCACCCTTCTTCTCTCTAAAATGATAGAAGGCAGCAAACAAATACTCACAAGTTTGAGAAAGAAATCTATCCTTTTCCGCATCATGACCTGTGAGCTCTTTGGCATTAGGTATCACATCTTCATAAGGACACCCACTGATCGGTAGGCCACCAAGAATATACAAGTCCCAAAGAGATATGGATGCTTCTCTGAGAGATGTAAGAAGTGTGTTTGTTTGGGGACACCAAGCCTCACAAAAGGCCTGCACGATATTAGAGTTTCGATCATAAGTAAAAAGAGAAGCAACAACAGCGTTTCAAAGGTTAGCATCATTCAATCTCTGCCCATTTTTGCTAAGGACATCTTCTATCCATTCCCAATAGGCAGGGATGCAATGATATTCACCCTCGAACAGGATTTCATCTCCCCAACATAACCCTTCTTGGATCATGCGACACCCTAAATTTGAAAGAGTGTTCGCAAGATTAGTGCCTTAAAGATTTAGTGTCTCTAGATATCATACCTTAGAAGTTTTGTTAGATTTGTGGACGCGTTCAAAGGTTCAGTCTACCTTATGAAAAGTGTTTCTCAATTGTGGCCACGTATCTGCATAACGACCGACTAGAGGATCTCGGACTAAAAGCTTGGTCTCTACCTTGCTATCTTGCAACCCAATTATGAGGTATCTGAGTCCAAAAGATGAGCAAGTGTAGTCCTTGAAGAAGACCATTGTTCAGGCTACATAAACGGAAAAGTGTAATCCTTCATCAATGATAGCACGCAACAGAAAGGGAATTAAAAAAAAGGGAAACAAAAGTCAAAATAAACAAATATGGCTAGTTGGACATCCCATATGTTTAGATGTTGGGAACATTGCGAAGCCTCGTTTTGTTGGTCCCCTATGTTTAAACATTTAGAAAAGTGAAAAGGCTCGTATTTTTGGTCCCCTATGTTTAAACATTTAGAACAGCGAAAAGCCTCGTATTGTTGGTCCCCTATGTTTAAATATTTAGAACAGTGGAAAGCCTCGTATTATTGGTCCCCTATGTTTAAACATTTAGAACAGCGAAAAGCCTCGTATTGTTGGTCCCCTATGTTTAAATATTTAGAACAGTGGAAAGCCTCGTATTATTGGTCCCCTATGTTTAAACATTTAGAACAGCGGAAAGCCTCGTATTATTGGTCCCCTATGTTTAAACATTTAAAACAACGAAAAGCCTCATTTTGTTAGTCCTCTATATTTAAACATTGAAAACATTGTAAAACCTCAAATTTGCGATCCCATGGCGTGAGCGTGAATTTATCCCTTCACACCTCAAGACCAAATTCTTGTGAAACAATGAAGCTTAGATTCACAATCCTACAAAAAGAAGGGATGACAAAAAACACATACACAAAAAAAAATTAATAAGGAAAAGAAGAGGGAAAAGAAATTACCCAGGGCAAGATGTCTCTTGGAAGATGCATCCCACAATTCGCCAAGAAAAAAACAGGTGAATTACTTTTTGAAAAGGATTTGAAAACATGCGCTCCTTCAAGAAATCAATGGAAGAATATGACGTATTTGGTCCTATTTATAGGGTGAACATGCTCGCACCACTTGACTCCTAATAGGATTAGAATTTTTTTTTCTGGACTAAAAAAAAGTTCTTTTTTTTTTGGACTAAAAAAAAGTTCTTTTTTTTTCTGGACTAAAAAAAAAAGTTCTTCGACTCCTAACATGATTACGTTGGGAAAATCACAATTTGGGTTCAAAAGGAATTTTGCCGCCTTTGGTAATTAAGGAATTTGTCCCCTAATGGGACTCTTATTTTTTCTCTTGGTTATTAATTTTAATTCTGATTCTTCTCTTGGTTCTTCTTAAAGAAAATGCAGTAATATATATCTTGGTTCGTGAGTTCTAAGTAACCCACAAGACCAATCACATAGTGACATGTAAAGAAAGGAAAATTGACAAGATGGTTTATGGAATTCTTTTCAATAAACTGAAAACCTTGATTAGCAATTGAATTCAAAGAAAATTGTCCCAAATGGGGTCGATTTGATTCTCCGAAAATACTTCAAGTCTAATCTTTAAAAAGATAAAAATATCTCGACAAGACTTGAAGTAGGGCATTTGTAATCATATAAAATTTGTATATAATATGATTCAAATTATATTAAATTCAAAATATATTAGTCCAAAATCAATATTATGAATTAATATAATTGACTTTATTAATTAAGTCCAATAAAATATGGATTTAATTAAAAGCCCAAAATTCATTTATTTGGGCTACGAAAGATGACCCACTTCATTGGGCCCCATATCCCTTGATCTAAGAGGCCCACTTGATGCCACGTGTCAAATGACTTGGCACACCAAGTCAAACAAAGAAGTCAATAGGATCATGTCATGTGTCAAGATGACAAGCTCATTTCATTAAAGCCTAATATGTCATGTCACTTAAATCTGATTGGCCGAGAGATAGTCTAATCCTATCATGACTCCTCTATTCTACAACAATATATAGGGGTCTTCATAATCAAGAATTTACATCAAGAATTCTAACAAAAAGATAGAGAGAACTCGTGGATTAAACGCCACAATTTCTCTACAAATTCAATAATTCAAACATTCAAGCCTTCAAGTTCAAGAATAAGCTTAAAAGCTCTTGAACTCAAGATCAAGATCAAGAACAAGAAACAAGATCAAAATCAAGATTCAAGATCAAGAAACAAGCTCAAAATCAAGATTCAAGATCAAGGAACAAGACCAAAATCAAGATTCAAGATCAAAATCAAGATTCAAGATCAAGAAACAAGATCAAAATCAAGATTCGAGATCAAAATTCAAGATCAGATTCAAGAACAAGCTCCAGAGCCCATTGAATTTACACTTGAAAAGGCAAATCAGAGGATTCGCAGAGATTGTAACACTCACATTATTGAAATCAAATAGTACGATTGTTGCGATATTTTCGTTCTTGATTATTATTTTCTCGATTGTTACGAATTTTATCGTCTACAACGTCTTTTAATTATCTAATTCAATGTAAAACTAATTAAAGAACAAATATTCATTATTATTATCACTCTAAGGGGTCATTTGGTTTGAATAGAAGTTATGATGGGATAACTTATGATAGGGTAAATTATGTTGGGATTAGTAATGATGGGATAAGTTATATTGAGATTATTTCTTATTGAGTGTTTGGTGTGTTCGATAAATTTTAAGAATATTATGCTTGTTTACAAAAATACCCTTCACTTTATTAGTTTTTAATGTATTTTCATTTCTAACTTTATTTATTCAATATTCATTTTTAAAATAAATCTCTAATCTTATTTAGCTTAAATATTTTTAGGTGTGCATTTCCATATTAATATTGTATGCATTTAAAATAAATTTTTTTATAAAATTTAATTTATAAATAAAACTTGTATTTTTAAGCTTGTTAAAGTAAAAAAAGATTTATGAAAAATCAAAATATAAACAACATAATAATTAGTCAATAAAAATTATACTATACAGTGTAATTTTTAAATAAAAAATATAAAAAAGTATTATAAAAATAAGGAGCGAAGGTTTTGAATATTATTATATATTATATTAAAAAAAAGATAAATATATATACAAAATAAAATATAAAAAGTGATAAAAGGGAAGGGTACATTTGTCATTTTATAAATTTATCCCATGACAATTTGTCATGGGATTATTATACCATCCCTTAGAAGGGATAACTTATCTCGGGATAAGTTATCCCTTCTAAGCCAACCAAATGGACATTTAAGGGGGGGATAAAAATTTATCCCAGGATTATTTTCATTTATCCTTTACACCAAACGACCACTAAGTGTTATATTATTATTATTATTATTATTATTATTATTATTATTATTATTATTATTATTATTATTATTGTTATTATTATTTTTTTACTATTATTATTATTACTATTATTAGTAGTACTATTATTATTAGTGTTATTATTAATGTTATTATTCTTATTACTAGTATTATTATTACTATTACTATTACTATTAGTATTATTATTACTATTATTATTATTATTACTATTATTATTATAATTACTATTATTATTATTACTATTATTATTACTATTACTATTATTATTACTATTATTATTACTACTATTACTATTATTACTACTACTACTATTATTATTATTATTATTATTATTATTACTATTATTATTATTATTATTATTATTATTATTATTATTATTATTATTATTAGCTAGTAATAACATTGATTTGATTTTTTTATTTGTGATTTATAGTTAATAATATGGAAAATTTACCTAAATATACCATATTTAAAAATTATTTATCCTTTATAGCTATATAAATTTATCTCAATACATGTATGTCGCCAACTCCGCCTTCTTCTTCGACCTAACACCCATAATAGCCAACACTTTATACATCTCATCAACAAATTCTTGAGGCTCCTCATCCACTTTAGACCTATAGAGCTCTAGTGGGTTCATCCTCATGAAGTCCCTCATCCGAGATGCCGGAGTAGGAGCATAAGAGGCTTGGGCCCCTTGATTGACTTGATTAGCCATGGCTTGAGCTAGCAAGGTGAGAGAATCCTAGAGCTCTCTATGAGCCAATTATTCTTCAAGAGTGCGGGCTCTTCTTCCTCTTATGTTAGACATGATCTAAAAATGGCAAATAACATTCATTATAGGGGAAACCTTACCTAATTTCCATAGCACAACATAGATCAAGAAGAAGGAAAACATTTCCTAAAATGTCTCATAACCTCTTACTCATAGTAGTAGGGCATAACACAACCATGAATAAGACTCTAATCGATGCAGTGTGTTGGATGCGGAGGATTATTAACAACCTAGTGCTCTGATACCTATTTTTTCACAACCCAAGCCTAGGGCCTAGTCGTGACATGACGAACGGGGAACTCGAAGGGACCCCAAATAAGCTTCTTAGCATATTATTACACATCCTTGGTCATGAAAGCAATGAAACAACAACAATAGATAGAAAAAAGGGAAATATGGGGCTAAGGGACATCTTTGATACCATAGAAACATAACATTTCAATAGTATTGCATTAACATATCATAAGGTTCCAACAGCACTCTAAAACATAAATAGGAGCGGGGGCCAAGACATTCTATGGGCTCAGCCTCACAATCATAAGTTTTCCAGCATAAAAAGATTCAATACATAGCATAAAGTAAGATAAGTATGTCCTTAAAGTTGAGGACTCACCAATTTACTTTAAGAGAAATCGTACTAGCCATGTGGAGGAGGATGATCAAGTGGAGCTTCGGTTCCTACATGGTAACCTCATATAGGTATAGAATATACATGGTAACCTCATCTATGGTAGTACAGTATTGCCACCACCCAACAAGGTGGATGAAGTACATACCCCCCATCTATGGTAGTACGGGATTACCACTATCTGACAAGGTAGATGAGGTACGTACCCCTTATTTATGGTATGGTCAACTTGTAATACTATAGATACTTTCCATGATAACAATTCATATATACATTTCTTTCATCATCATAAAGTTATTCAAGTCATAAGTCATACAATAGATCATCAATAGCTAAAGAATCCAAAATTGGACATTTTATCAAACACTTGGCAGGTGTGTAACACTAGTATAAAACCATCCAATTCAAGAATGAAATCATGCAAGAGAACATAATGTAAATCAACCCACCAACACTTGGTAACATCCTCATACAATATACATCAAAACCCTCCATCAAATCTAAAGATAGATCATAGATTCATAGCTCAAAACATGCTTAAACAATCACACTTTTATGAAACCCCAACATAGTTCATAGTCAAATTCATAATAAGTAAGACTTATAAGTAAATTAACTTAGAAACATGAGATTTATGTAAAAAGGAAGCTTGGGAACCATTGTGAAAGGTCCCAATGGTTGAAATCCACATACCTTAGCAATTTAAGTAAAAAGGAAGATTAGGTACCATGAGTGAAAGGACCAAATGGTTGAAACCCACATATCTCAACTTTTGGAGAATTCCTTGATATGGTATTGAAATATGGCTAAATATAGGTGTTTTTACGTATGGGAAGACTTAGGATCAAGACCCAAAGGCCTTGGAACGAATAAGAAAACTGGGAAAAAAATGCACATCTTCGCGCCCTTGCCGCGTTGCAGCAGGGGCGCGGAGAGCTCTTTGGAAATTACATTTTTGAAAAATAATATTTTGATACGGCTGCTCTAAAATCAGGGTTAGACTTATTTTCCCCTCAATTTTGCCCCTTGATCATGAATATGAAGTTGAATTTTTGAAATCACGCATGGATTTTGAGATATATGGAATTATGATTTTGGGCACTTCCGAGACATATTTTCGGGCATTTTTTGGGGCCGTTTTGTGTTTATTTCAAAGTATCACCTACGAAGGGTGTGGTCCGATTTGAAAAAAAGGGGAAATTGATCCCAAGATTCATTGGTCCTTATAAAGTTTTGAGCAGAGTGAGTAAAGTTGCATATGAGTTGGAGTTGCCTATGAAGATAAATATGGTTCATCCGATCATCCATGTGTCCATGTTAAGAAAGTGTGTGGGTGATCTAAGTACAATAGTTCCTTTGGATGTTGTGGGTGTTGTAGAAGATAATTTGACCTATGAGGAGGTCCCGGTGGAAATTTTGGATAGATAAGTAAAAAGGTTGAGAAACAAAGATGTAGCTTCCATCAAGGTCCTTTAGAGGAATCAACAAGTTAAAAGTGCCACATGGGAACCTGAGGTAGTCATGAAAAGCGATACCCATATCTCTTCCATTCTAATCAAGATAAAGGTACTAATTTAAGTCCCCTATATGATTTCAAGTCCTAAGTTTCAGCCCTAATGTTATTTTGCATGCATTCATGTTTATGTTGACAAGTTTATGGTGATTTTTGACATTCATGTTGAGATTTTTGAAAATGATATTTAAATGCATTTGTTGCATTCATGTCAGGCTGAAATCTTCATGATCACTTCTCTCATGAATGTTTCGTTGATATTCGGAGACGAATGTTCCCAAGGGGGAGATATTGAAATGCCCCAAAAGAAAATGTGCTTTGAAAATGCCCATAATTGTCATTTCTATTTATCTCAAAATTCATATGTGATATCAAAAATCTAACTTCATATTCTCGATCATAAGGCAAAATTGAGTGAGAAATACTCATTATTTATCTCAAAATTCATATGTGATATCAAAAATCTAACTTCATATTCTCGATCATAAGGCAAAATTGAGTGAGAAATAGGAATAACCCGAATTTTAGAGGACCGGTAGTGAACAATATTTTTCGCTAATTTTTTGAAAAACAATTGTTGTACGCATTTAGTCCACTACACAGACCCATCGCAGACCAGTGTTAGTTTTTTCTTATTTTTTGTTTTGGTTCAAGGGAATTGGGGTCATGGCCCCATGCCATTTAAACGTAAAATCTCCCATACTTACCCATTTTTCAACTCTATATTACTCAAAAACCCTCTCTAAAACCTCTCCAATACTTTATCAAAATTTCCTTCCAAATCCAAGGATTTCAAGCTCACATTGGATCTCAAGAACTCAATCTTAGTTCCAAGCCTCCTTCCAAGTTTACATCATGGAATCCCCAAATTTAGGTATATGAGTTTCATCCATTGAGTCCATTCACCCATGGAGCCTAATCTTCCTTTTTATGAAAATTGCATGTTTTAAAGTTGTATCATCTATGGATATGAGTATCTCTTATTATGGATTTTGATTATAAATTATTTTGGTATGAAATGTTGATTGATTATGCATGTCTATCTAGTTCAAGCTTATACCGTGAATTGATTTTATCTATCAAGACTATATATATTTTGAGCTATGAAACTATGATCTATTATAAGGTTTGATGATGGATTTCAAGGTATCCTACATGAGTTTTACTATATATTGGTGGGTTGATTTATATGGAGTTTTCTCATGTTATTTCACTCTTGAATTACATAATTTTGAACTAGCATTATGAACCCACCAAGTGTTTGATAAAATGTCTTGACAAGGATTCCCAAGTTATTAATGATCTACTACTACATGGTTTATAAGTCAAGTGACTTTATGATTATTATAGGATTTTATGTATGCACGGAATTCATGGTGATGATATTTTACATAGTTTATAAGTCAAGTGACTTTATGATTATTAAGGGCTTGCATGTATGCATTGAATTCATGAAAACTATCTATGGGGTTTCAAGTAGACCACACCTTGTTGGGAGTGACATTCCCAATCACCTTGTTGAGGGGGTGACATGCCTCAATCACCTTGTTGGGGGATGACATGCCCAATCACCATGTTGAGGGGGTGACATACCTCTATCACCTTGTTGGGCGGTGACATGCCCAATCACCATATTCAGGGATGCCATACCTCGGCCCCCTTTTTTGGAAGGGGGTGAGATGCCCAATTACCATGTTGAGGGGTGACATACCTTGAATACCTTGTTGGCAGGGTGACATGCCTAATAACCTTGTTGAGGAGTGATTACCTCAATCACCTTGTTTGGGAGTGACATGCCCAATCACCTTGTTGAGCAGTGAGTACCTCAATCACCTTACAAAAGGGTGACATGCCTTGGATTCCAAGTAGTAGTTAGCTTGGTTTATGTCGATTATAGTCTTTTCCCATATATGTGATATGTACTATGTAAGTTGTACAATTTACAAGTATGTTTTACTTCAAGTATTGATCATGCATGCCATATTGATATTATACTTATCCATTGCTTATGACTATGCATTTTGACTATATTCGCTTATATCTTATTGTATTAGCGCGCATGATCAGCTTTTTGGTAGGCTACGATTACCCTTTCTTCAGATTAAGCTGACTAGTGTAAGTTCATGTTGCGCTTATATCTTATTGTATTACATCCTACATACTTAGTATATTCAAATATACTAATGCATACTCTATGCCTACATGATATCATCATATAGGGACCGGAGCACCTCTCAATCATTCTCCACGTGGCTAGTTTGGTACTTCAGAAGATAAGCTTTGGTAAGTCCTCAAGTCCGAGGACACAATCTATGCTACTCTTGCTATTTGATATTTCTTTATCTTGAACACTTGTTACTATGAGGGTAAGCTCAAAAAGTGTCTTGGGGCCAGTTCCATTCCATGTTAGAGGTGTTGTTGGATTATTGATGTACTTATTCTATGAGCTTGACTCTTTTATGCTTTTATAAATATCAAGACTTCCCAGAGTCCCGCTTGTCTTATTTATATCTCTTGTGTTGTTTATTTTGCTTCCGTGACCAAGGATATGTGAATGATATGCTTAGAGACTTGTTTGGGGTCCCTTTTGGTTCCCATTCACTATGTCACATCTAGGCCCTAGGACACAAGTTCTCCATATTTTCTCTAATATTTGAATAGTCCTCTCGGCTTGCCCGTCGATTTGGGGATGAAAAAGCAATACTTAGCTTCACCTTTGTGCCAATTCCCCTTTGGAAAGACTTCCAAAATTAAGAGGTGAATTGGACTCCACAATCTACTATAATGGACAATGCAACCCCATGCAATCTCATCAACACTCGGATATACAAGTGGATATAATCTTCAGCACAGTATGCAGTCTTGACCGGTAAGAAGTGAGCCAACTTTGTCTTTCGGTCAACTATCACCCATATGGAGTTAAAATGCTTTCTGGTCTTTGAAAACCCACTATAAAGTCCATGTTCATATCTTTCCACTTCCAAGTAGGAGTATCAATATCTTAGGATAGGCCACCTAACCTTTGGTGTTCAACCTTGACTTGTTGGCAATTGACACACTTGGACACAAATTGGGCAATGTTCTTCTTCATTCCATTACACCAATAGATCTCCCTTAAGTCTCTATAGATTTTGGTAGTATTGGGATGAATGAAATATGAAGAGTGATGAGCTTCTTGAAAAATCAACATCTTTAGCTCACTATCATTAGATACGCACAACCTCCTTTGATATTGGTGTATACTATTTGCCTACTGTGAGAAAACCTCTATCTTTTCTTCCTTCACTAAGGCTTTCAGCTCAACCAAGGTAGGATTAAGGTCTTGCTTAACCTTAATCTCCTTGATCAAGGAAAATGTAAACCCATGAAGAGCCATTGCACAATATTTTTTATGCTTAAAACTTGGAATTTTGTGTGTTTTCAATACGATGTTAGTAGATTTGTTTTTATGTTTGTTTTGCAGGATTATAGGGTTTGCACAATTTTTGGGCAAAGTGTTCAAAACTTGCTGAAGCAGAGGTTTCACGAGACCCTTTAAGGCTGTAGATACTTTTACGGGCTATAAAGGTGGTTTCATAACAAATTCTAGTTAAGGGTGAATTTCAAAATTTGAGTCTATGAACATGCAGACGAGTCGTAGAAGACTTTACGAGCTGTAGACTTGGTGTCATGCCCTAAGAATCAAAAAGTGGGGAGTTGTTGAAAAGTCATCAAACAAAACCACTACAGGCCATAAAACTTTATACGGGTTATAGAGGGGTGTCATAGAAGTCAGCCCCAGCTTTGAAGAAGCAATCCACGAATGCCCATATAAGGTCGTAGAATGTTATACGACCCATATAAGCTACCATAGAGTCTGCCATGCTAGTTATTTTATTTTATTTTGATTTTGTATTTTAAATAGTATAAATAGGATTTTTAGGTTATTGTTTAGAGTGATTCAGGAGAGAATGTGAGGGAACATAGAGAAGAAGGAGAGAGCTTGAGAAACACTTGTAAAAACTTTATTTCATCACTCTTGTGATTCTTATTAAAGAGTTTGGATTTCTTATGTGTAATTCTCTTGTGTAAGTGCTCAATTATATTATTCAAATTCGTAAGTCTTGCATTTACACTGATCATGAGTAGTTAAATCCACAACGAGGGTTGTGGGAACCATGAAGAACTACCAAGGTAAAATTAGATAATTCATAATTTTTGAAAAGTGTGCATATATGTATTAATTACTTCTCTTCATATTGAATGATTTCTAATGGTGGCCAATATTAGAACCTACCTAGTGTTACTGTCTAGATCAAGGTAGTAATAGATAGGAAAAGAGATTAATTAACAAGATTCAATTGATGTTTCTCCTCTAATCAACTGAGATCCAGAGAAGACTAAGAAAGATGGCCCAAGATAATGCAAACAACACGAGAAATGCAGCTCTGAACCATAATAAGAATGAGAATGAAAATAATGGCAACCTACCTCCTCTTAGGGACATTGCTCCATAGCCACATGACTTCAATGCCGAAGCTTATTAGTGGAACCAATATCGACTGAGCCCTATGGTTATGGAGGTTACTGGAGCTATTATGTTACTGCCACTATTGGTTGACACAAAGTTTGTGGTTTAGTATGGGTTGCTTCAGATGCTGTAGAATCGTGGGTTGTTCACAGGCCTACCATCAGAGGATCCACACAGTTATCTATAATATGTTGCATTTGTCTGCAAGAGTGTAATAGGAACATATAATCTGTCTATGGATGCTGTTTATTTTTTCCCATTATCTCTGACAAGTAATGTAGCGCTATGGCTTTCCAAGCTCCCAAAAGGCTCGATCACCAGTTGGGTTGAGTTGCAGAAGGATTTTTTTAAGAGGTACTTCCCGAGATCAAAGAAGCTCCAGTTGAAATATCAAATTAACAACTTTGAGCAACTCTTTGGTGACTCGATCAGTACTACATGGGAGCGGTTGACAAGTTCTTAAGGAGTGTTCCTGACCACAAAATTATTGATGATGCCTTGGTGGAGATCTTCTACCATGCCCTAGATGAGAATAGTCAAGCATATGCTGACACCATCATGAGGGCATATTCTTAGATCAACCATTTGCAAGGATCACTAAAAGAATGGAAAAGGTGGTCAAGATAAAACATACTTTGGGGGGCAAAAGATAGGTCATGTACCAAAAGTTTATCCGCTGTGAATATTGGTTTAGAGCAAGCTAAAATAAATGAGGAGATAATGTAAGAGCTTGCTAAGATCTGTACTGGTATGGAGGTAATGATGAAACAAAATCAGGAATGAGTTAATATAGTCATTCATCAGCATCCGCGAGCACCTATGTACGATGATCCGTACTATGAGGAGGACACTTGCTTCATTGGTCATCAGATAGGGGGGGTTTTGGACCAAAGCCCAAGTGTTCAATCAGGACTACTGGTGCCAAGGTCTTTGAAACCAAGGTCAG
>DF363041.1:46118-61309 GCA_000787875.1 Solanum virginianum
GTCAGAACTATAATACAGATGGTGCTTTCAAAGACAACTACAGAGGTTACTATGACAGGAATTGGGGCCAAGATAGAGATACAGATTAGGGCCGCAACGATGGCTACATCAATGGTCTTTATATTCCACCACATAATCACGACATCGGCGCTACTACTTCTAAAGTTGAGGAGATGTTTAACTACCTGTTAAAGAAAAATGTGACACAGTATGAGACCTTGAGGGGGATGAAGTTTGATATCTCCAACATAAATAAAAAAATTGAGTCTCATTTTATTGTTATCAACCTATTTAAGCAATAGTTTGGTCAAGTGTCCACTCAACTCAACCAATGTTAGAAAGTTATGCTTCCTAGTAATATAGTTCAGAACCCAAAGAATATAGAGCAATGCATGGCAATCACTACTCATGGTGGAAAGTGTTCCATTGATCCTTCCATGCCAGTAGATGATGATGTTGTTCGAGAGAGAGTTGTTGAGGTCAAAAGATACTTATATTAGAGATAATCATGTCAAGGATAAGGTAAGTGATACTATGGAGGCATCACAGAAGCTGAAGCCTATTCCTAGGCCTTCTGTCCCTTCCCTCAAAGAATAAAAAAGGAGGAGTAGGGAAAGTTCAAACACTTTCTCTCTTTGTTGAAATAACTTTCCATCAACATCCCTCTCATTAAGGCATTGGAGAAGATGCCAGGGTATGTGAAGTTTATGAAGGACCTGGTTACAAAGAAGTACACTGTGAGTTAGAAGCTCTCTCAAGAGCTTCAATATTGTAGTGTAATTACCGCAAGGTCCTTGATGCAAAAATGAGAAGATTTTGATGCTTTCATTATACCCTGCACTATTGGAGATGTTGAGTTCACAAGGGAATGATGTGATCTTGGTGCCAACATAAATCTAAGCCCACTTGTGGTCTTTAAGAAGCTAGGACTGGGAGCCCCTCCTCTGATGAGCATCTGGTTATTAACGGCTGACCGCACAATGAAGAAGCTTATGGGGATACTCTATGACGTACTCGTCAAAGTTGAGAAATTCATATTCCCTATAGACTTTATGATCTTAGATTGCAAACTCAACTTCGAGGTCCCAATTATCTTAGGAAGGCCATTCCTAGCCACTGGTCAAGCACTAGTGGATATGGAAGCTGGACAACTCAGGTTTAGATTAAATGACAAAGAAGTTGTCTTTAATATTTATCAATCCATGAAGAGGCCAGATAATCTGAAGAAGGATGTTTGGGAACTTGGTGACGTCTGAGTAACCAATAGTCCAAGTTGTGCCCCAACAATAAGTCAGGTGCTACTTGGGAGGCAACCCAAGATATTTGATGTAATAGTTATAGTTGTGTTTTCCTTTTAGCTTTTGGACTTGTAGGTAGTTTAATTTTTTGCATTTTGGTTGTAATTTTAGACATTGGACTAGTTGGATATAGTATAATAGTATTTTCTATGAGGAATGTGTAGGTACATGACTGAGCAGCCATCCTTTGCTAAAAATCATCAAGAAGTGTTTCTACGACTTGGTCTATAGCCATATGTTAATCTACGACCCGTACACTGTCTCATAGAACACTTCTAGTGAGTAAAACGATATGCACTCTAGTCAACAAGCCAAATTTATATCCTATGTAGCCACAGTTTAGCACTCTTCCTAAGGGGAAGAAGCTCTAGTCAACAAGCCAAATTTATAGTTCGTAGATAAAACTACAAGCCGTGAATAGGGCTCATGGACCCCAGGTAAGTTTTCTATTGAATTTACTAATTATCAGGGGTTCTACAATCAACTCTACGAGTTGTACCAAATTCTACGACTTATGGAGTGGTCTGTGAAAACCAGTCCCTTAAACTAGGGTTTGGACATTCTACGAGACCATAATTTATGGGCCGTAAAATCATCTATGGCTTATAATCAGGGTTTCGTACAGTCTTGGCCTATTAATTTTGGCCAATTGGTTCAAAGTATAAAAGGATAGGGTCAAATAGATTTGACCCTAATTTTTCCCAAAAATTACATACAAAACCTAGCGACCCCCTTCCCTTGTCCTCCGACCACCGGCGATCGGTCAACCCACCATTTTTGGCCAACCTTTTGGCAATCCTAGGGTTGCACCATTTCAATTCCTCCAATTTCTACATCTTCTTCATTCAATTTGGTAAGTTCTCTGTCTTAAAAACTCTTTAAGTTACCAAGAATTGTATGATTAGATTGAAGTTCATTGATGGGTATGGTAATTTGATGAATTAACCCGTGTATGCCATTTTTATGTTTGAGAATTGAATTATGTAAAATATTTACCAAGGTGTGAATATGTGTAAATGCCAAAAATTGGTGTGCATGCCTTGTCCTTGTGTTTGACTGAGATGTTTGAAATCCATGTGGTCACATACCATTGAATTGAATTGATTATGTGCTTGAACATTCGATATGTGTGTAATTTGATGCTAATTCATTCAAACGGGGTCAGCTGGCTTAGGAAAACATATGCATTGATTTTCGATAAGGTATATGTTGAAATTTGCATGTGAGGTGTTGGGTGTTTTGATATGAGTCATATGGAGGTGTGCGGTTATTGCTTTAATGCTAAAAATGTTGTTGAAAATGTTGTATAGGGTCAGTATTTATAGAGTTAGAAACTCAGCTCACTGGGTTTTCTGATTTATGAGGGTCTTTTACAGCCCATGGAAATTTCCACAAGCCGTAATTGCCCCTCGTATGAAAATCCAGAAACTTGATGTTTATGAGAATCCTTTAGATGAGACTTTCTATGAGTCATAGAATATATTCTATGACTCGTAACAGGCCTCGTAGATCCCCGTCTATAAAACTTTATACACTGCAACACATTTATGACTCAGTCTATGACTTGTAGATCCTTTTACGAGTCATACCTGGTCATATAGATGCCATTCCTGTAAGCAAAACTTATGGACACTATTTCTAAGAAAGCCTTTTATGGCTCATAGTTTTCACTACAGCTTGTAAAAGTACCTTCGTAGTACCATCAATAACCAAGTTTGATTTAATTTTGCTTTTCGTTTCTTGGTTTATGGGACTAACCATCTATGTTAAATGTGTGTATTTTAGTTACTATGGCCCCAAAGCCAAGACGTGAGAATATTCAAGCCTTGCAAAAGAGGCTCCCCCGAGGTTAGTCAATCAATTGAGAAGCTCAGCGTCCAACCTGACCTAAATGTTGATAGACCAAAGACATGGGCTGCTACAAGACTTGGGCAGGCCCAGACCTAGGCTATTATTGTTCGCACTCCCCAGTATGACGAGTGAGATGACAACAATAGTAGCTTCATTTAGATGACTTCATCCAGAGAGGAGTTAGATTCAGAGTTAGAATTCGGTGATGAGTCAGAGACAGAGTCCTTTGCCGTACCACCATAAACATCACCATCACCTCCAAAAGCCCTAACTAGTCGATGGTGTTTTACGAGTATACGACATATCTACACAAAGGTCTTATAGAGTAATGAGCAGGGGAAGCCAACCCACTCCATTTTTGAGGAGCCTAGGCTCATTTCTTCTATATTAGACAGTGTTCCCAATCTCCAGGACACCATCAGCAGATACGTGCTCCAGTGGTTGACCAAAGCACTAGGGAGGTACTTCTTGACTATGGTTCGGGTGTTCTATGCATCCTATGTAGCCACAGTTTAGCACTCTTCCTAAGGGGAAGAAGCCCCTTACTCAGCCCAGATTGAAACATACTAAAGTGAGAGGCCCGGTAGCTAGATATTTTAGAGACTTACATCTATTGTATGTTGTTCAGTTTCGGTTCCTAGCCTGCAGATCCACAATAAAGTATGACTGCAGATTAGGAAGACTAGGGACAAAGGTCTAATGAGAGACTAGAGTAGCAGAGCCATCTTGATGATATAGCTGACTGGACAGATTGCTGAGCAGGGCTCGGGCCCTACATAGGTAGCCACATCTTCTAAGGCCATTATAAAGGCCTCCCTTCGCTTCCCCATAAAATTTTGGTGGGCTGTTATGAGGTCACGAGTTTGACTGACACTTGCAGATAACATCTTAACACTAGAGCATGTTGTTCTAGTTTCCAACATCTTAGCTGGCTATGAGATTGATTGGGCCAGCCTCATTGCAGACCAGATCCATGAGACGGCCTTGAAGAGGTCTACCTCCATCTCCTTTCCTTGATTGATCTACAGATTCTACCTAGAGTCGGGGGTCGAGAGTCTGCATTAGATGGACCTGCTGATTAAGGTCCAGCTTACTTTAGATGCCAGCCTGATTAAGGTTGAAGAGAACCGGGTGTCACTTCAATGAGCACCGTACTAGCCAACTCCTATGCTTAAGATATTTACGCCAGAGCCACCTCCTTAGGTTCCACCAACCACCACTACTGCTGCTACTACAGAGACATGCCCTCATATACTAAGATAGATGTGGAGAGGGGGTCCACTACTACTATTCTTGAACCACAGGCTATTCTGACATAAACAACACCCGTCGGCATGGTTTATGTTTCCACGACAGCTATTCAGGCCATGGCACAGTGACTAGTCCATACAGATTCTCAATTGACTTAATTTCTTCAGCAAATTAGGCCCTAGGTCACCCAAGCGATTACAAAGTTCCTAGGGTGTATGTAGGCATTCATGGTTGCTACTATTCAGGATCAACTTTAAATTATGGATGCCCATATTAATACTTTAGAGTTGCAGGTCCAGTAGAGCCTGATTACAACACGACCTGTAGATATGATGACCCTAAAGATGGAGATCCAGCAACTTTGGGTCGACATGACAACAGTGTTGGCTGTACCAATGGTATTCCCAGACTGCACCCCAGTGCCAGTGGTGGAGTTATTTGCTCCTGAGGAGCTTTCATAGCCTTCCTACGTGAAAAAGACCTGCACTGATGATGATCTAGATACAGTGAGGTTACATGTGGGGCTGAAAGAGGAGCAGGAGTTAGAGCTTATCATGAGGAAGTCGAGGCAGGAAAGGACACGAGACAGGCTCGCGAGCTTGAGAGGTGCTGGCCCCTCCGATCATGGTTCTACCATTGAGAATGCCATTGAGCAGGTTGAGGGTGGCCAGACTCAGCCAGATACTGGAGCTTAGGTGCCTAGGTATGTTCTTTTTGACCCTATACTTTCTTTTGCATCTTTGGTATGCATTGAGGACAATTTACCTCTTTTTCGATGGGGTGTAGGTAGTTATAGGCCTTAGTAAATCTGAGTAGCCTTGGCCTATAACTATCCCAAATTTTGAATACTAGGGGTTTTGTTGCCTGTGTTCTTTTTCCTCATGAATATTTAATTTTTGTTGAACGAACATGTATAGAATATTTAGGTAGTATTGATAGCCTATAGGACTGATGTATATGACAAATATGTGTTTTTGTGTGAAAAATGATACCCACCAAAGTTTTGTTAGTTAGTCTAGAGAGCAACCATGTATGGTTAATTGTGTTAACAGTGCTTGTTCTGATAGGTGAGGATGAAATTGAGATGAAAAGCATGATCTGAGAGTCTATGTTGATAGTGTAATCAGTGCCATGTGAGTGTGAGCTTACTTTGCTAAATTCATGTATTATGTTTCAAATTAGAACTTGTTCTGTTACTTTGACTTAGACTATAGGTTAATTAGTTAGGAAAGATCTTAAGCCATTGTTCATAATAGTCCACTTAGCCTAAATAACTGTCACGACCCAAGCCTAGGGCCTAGTCATGACCAGCGAATGGGGAATTTGATGGAACCCCAAACAAGCCTTATAGCATATCATTACACATTCTTGGTCGCGAAATAAATTAAAAATGACAATAGGAGATAAGCATAACAAGGGGAATTGGGATTAAGGGAAAGAGTTAAACACTTGAATAATATAAATGAGTCAAAGCTCATGCATAATACATAACTTGTCCAACAACAACTCTAGACATAGAACTTAGCGAGGGCCGAGACAAACAATCGGGCTCACCCTCATAGTCATAAGTATTCCAAAATATATAAGATGTAGTATAAACATAAGCATAAAAGAAGATAGATATTGTCCCTGAACATGTGGACTCACCAAAAGCTAACTTGAACAATTGTATAGCAACAAAGAAAATCGATAGGAGCTCCAGTTCCTACATGGTAATATCATGTACGCATAGAGTATGCATTAGTACATTTGAATGTACTAAGTATGTGGGATGCAATGCAACTAGAGATACGCAACATCATCAAAATGCATAATTATAAGCCATACATAGCATAATAACAATATGACATGTATGACTAATGCTTAAGTAAATCATGCTTTGCAAATCATTAATCTTACATAGAACATAATATATAAGTGTGGGAAGAAACCTCAACTGACATAATATAAGACCAAGCGAGCTACAACTTAGAATCCCGATATCAACCCTATACCAAAAGAAAGGGGGAAGTTACTTGCCAAGGTGAACCTCCTAATGACTAAGTGGATCCACTAATCCTTGTGTGAACTAGGTACTAGCCTCTAATTCTTGGACTTGAGTACTCGCCTCAAGCCCTAATTTTTAGGGTAATCACCTCTTTGAGATTAGGGGACTCGCCTCTAATCCCTACACCTACGGTGTCACGTAGTTTTAGAACTTGGGGACTCGCCTCTAGTCCACTCAGTGCTAAGTCTAATCTCACAGAATATATATATATATATATATATATATATATATATATATATATATAACATACTTTAATAACTTGCAATAAACATAAAGACATGACATGAGTAGCTCTTAATATCATTGACCTCAAATGATGAGCCTAACTTCAATCATAAGAATGGGGCATCATCAACATTATTCTTTCATTAACATCAACATTAAAGGCTCATAAGAGGTATAATTTTAGAAAAGGGGCTTAATCCGGCCCTACCACATCATCAACATTTTCATGATTTAAACAATCCTTTAGAAAGCTCATAATCATCATAGAGCCACTTGAATCATATTCAACCAATAGATCATCAAAACTTAAAGAATCCTTGAAAAGGCAGTTTATCAAACACTTGGAGGGTGTGTAATGCTTTTATAAAACCATGTAATTCAAGAGAGAAATCATGCTAGAAAATTTGATGTAAAACATTCAATAGATACTTGGTAACACCCTCAAGCAACATATATCAAAACCCTTCATCAAATCTTACAATAGATCTTAGCTTTATAGCCCAAAACATAGTAAAACAGTCACAACTTCATAAACCCCAACTTAGTATACAGTGATTTTCATAATAGATAAGACCCATGAGTAAATCAACTTCAAATCATGCAATTTCGAGGAAAAGGAGGCTTGGGCATCATGGGTGAAAGGAACCCATGAAAGAAACCCATATACCTTAACCTTTGGAGAATCCTTGAAGCAGATTGGAGATGGAGACTTAAAGCTTGAAGGAGAACCTTAAGATCCGAATAAGGGTTTTGGCACTTGAATTTTGAGAGAAATATAAGACTAAGTGTTTGAGTGTGTATTGGGGAATGTCTTATATGATATGAAGGAAAAATATGGCTAAGTACAGGTATTTTCTTGTGTGGGAACACTTAGTCCCAAGAATAAAAAGTCTTGAACTAAGTAAAAAAAACTGGATAGGAATAACACTGAGGCACGTTGGGCCCCAAAAGCGTCTGAACACTGTTTCTGAGCTCACTTTCAAATTTTGAAATTCGCTACGGTTGCTCTAAAATCGGGGTTAGACCTTTTTCCCACTAAATTTCACCCCTTGAATAATATTATGAAGTCAGATTTTTGATATCACGCACGGATTTTGAGATATATGGAAATTATGATTCCAGGCACTACCGAGGCACATTTTCGAGCACTTTTGGGGTCGTTTCAATATCTTCACCTTGGGAACATTTGTCCCCGAATGTCAAAGAAAGATATAAGAGAAGAGTAATCATAGAGATATCAGCCCCAACAAGAAAGCAACAACACACTTAAAACACCATTTTCAAAATCTCAACATAAGTGTAAAATCCCCATGAACCTTTTCAATATAAACATGAATGCATGTAAATGACTTAGGAGTTTGGACATAAGACTTGGAGTTATAAAAAGGGCTTGACATGTTATAATAAGATGGAACAGAATGAAAGAGATTTGACCACTGCTTTTCCATGCCCGTTCCCTGAGAGACACTTTCGACTTGACGAACCTCCCAAAGAGACTTAGCGAACACCACATCCTTATCAATCAACTTCTCCTCCCATCCATCTAGTATCTCCACCGGACCCTTCTCTTAGGCCAACTTATCCTCCACAACATCTACAATCTCATGAGTCCTATAGCACTAGAGTCATCACCACATCCCTTCAACCTAGAAGCAAGAAAAATTGGACAAACCATAACCATATCCCTAAGTGATTCCAATCCTTAAGCAACCCTACCAACCTCCCTCTACATTCTACAAGGACTCACAATCCTAAACTCAATTGTCAACCTTAAACCCGCATAGTCTACTTGGTACCGTGAACCAGCATCTCCCCCTTGGGAGACAACCTCCACTCTACCACTTCTTCACCCAAAACTTCCAACCCTAATAAGATGGAATCAAGGCCTTGCTTAATCTAGGCCTTTCTAACCGAAGAAGATTTGGAACCATCAAGAATACTACACCACTATGCATCAACTTCCTCGAACCTAATCACCCAATCTAGCAAAATGATGGAGGCCCCTCAAGTCACCTATTTGCCACCATCATCTACATATGCTAGACTACCTAAAGCACCGACCACAATATTAGCCTTATCGGGGAAATATAATGCACACTCATATCACAACCCCTACGAAGTTCTAACCACCTCCTCATATCAAGCTAAGATCCCTTTAAGTAAGCACATATTGGAGACTATAGTGGATGGTAAACACATCAACATGCACCCCATACAACCAATGGAGTCAAATCCAAAGCAAATACCACAGTGGCCAACTCAAAGTAGTAAGTAGGATAACCCCTTCTCATGCATCTCAAATTATCTAAAAGCATAGACTTCCCCCTAACCATCTTGCATTAACACATAACCCAAACCAATCTGGCCGACATCACACTATACAACAAACCCTTCCACCCTATCTGGTGAGGACAAGATAGGAGTGGAGACAACTTATCCTTCCTTTGGGTCAACTTAGTCATGGGAGAAGCAATAGAAAAGAACCCATTCACAATCCTCCAGTGGTGACTCGCTAAGCCCAAGAAACTCCTAATATCCACGGAAGTCAAAGGTCTAGGCTATTTTTTAGTCATATACATCTTGTTAAGATCAATCTTAATACTATCTTTAACCACATTTCGCATTTCCCATGATTAGCATACAACTCCTCTTACCCCTAGATTTGCAACACTACCCCAAATGGTTCACAAGCTCTAAATAAATCCATACTTCATCACTAGAGACCACCACAAGCATAACAAGGTAGGGACTAAAGACCCTATTCATGAAACCCATAAACATAGGCGGTGCATAAGCCAACCAAACAACTCCAACATACTCAAAGGCTCACTCTTAATCCGAAAAGACACTTAGGGATATCATCTATCCTCATCACCACTTGGGAACAAAACCCGAACCAAAGATCAAGCTTAGAGAAGTGACTAACCCATTGTAGTAGAACAAATAGATTGACCATTCTTAACCATTATATTACAACTTTATGAGTTCTACAATCAAAGGGGACATAATATGCAAGTAGCCGAACCACCTCAAGACCTCCAATCCAATAAACTAAGTTCGACCAAAATCACATGACAAGAGCCTATGCAATAAGAACATGGGGGCAACCCTTAGAGTTCAATTATACCTTAAGATAATAAACAGACTTACCCCTTTGCATCCACCTTACAAGTCCCGACTCAAGGATGGATTTAATAGGGAATCAAAATATGACTCTATGGGTTCTACATTCAATGAGGACTCAACACCAATGCAACTAATCCATCCTAAGCATAGAATTAAAATCCACCGCACTAACCCAACAAGTCACAAGCCAAGACCTACTGCAACATGAACACAGAATAACACCTTTGACCTTTCAAACAACAATAGACTCATCAATGAGATAGACACCAAAGAGAGTTCGGGACACACATGAAACCCACTAGCAACCTAAAGAATAATGAACAAAATAGTGGCACACCAGTTTATCAATGCAAACACATCAAAGCGAAAGGAAAATTTCAACATACCGGTAGCAACATCGGGCGCCTCATCCCTCCTTGAGCCTCTTGATCAACATCACCATCTTTACTCTTGTAGTGACCATATGGGCAATCTAGGATTTTGTGGCCTATCTCATCACACCCTAAGTATACACCCGTGTTCCTCCAACATGGGCCACCATGGTCCTTCCTACACGTAAGGCACTTGGGATTAGTCCTCCCACAATTACCTCCTTGACCCTTGTTGCATTTACGAGGGCAATCCCTTACCTTATCACCCAACTCTCCACAACCATAACAAGCGCCAGTACCTCTCAAGTATGGGCCATCATGGCATCTACCACATTTTGGGCACCTAGCATAAGGCACCACACCACCACCCCCTCTACATTTGAAACTTTAGAACTTACCCCCAACACTGTCCTTCTTGGCCTCACTAGCCCTCCTCTTACCATTAGAATTCTCGAGGGCACTCATTTGTTAATCTAGGTAAGTTACCAACTTTGTCGTCACTTTAGCCAATACGATAGAGCATTATGAACCTCCATATACATCATATCACTGTCTTGAGTAGCATGAGACATATCTTGTAATGTAACAGTTAGAGATTAGCAATAAACCCTAGGGGACCTAACTCTATCGCAGGACATAAACCATGAATAAGTGAAATATTACCTAAAATGTCTTATAGCCTCCTATTTATAGTTGTGGCGTGCTTCACAATCATGAATAAGAGTCTAATCGACGTGATATTTTGGACACCAAGGATCTAACAACCTAAGGCTCTGATATCATCTTTGTCACGACCTAAGTCTAGGGCCTAGTCGTGACTGGCGAATGGGGATTTTGAAGGAACACTAAATAAGCCTCATAGCATATCATTACACATCCTTGGTCGCGAAAGCAATTACAAATGACAATAAAAGATAAGCATAACAAGGGGAATTGGGACTAAGGAAAATAGTTAAACACTTGCATAGTATAAACAAGTCAAAGCTCAAGCATAATACATAACTTGTCCAACAACACCTCTAGACACAGAACTTAGTGGGGGCCAAGACAAGAAACTGGGGTTACCATCATAGTTATAAGTATTTCAAAATATACAAGATGTAGTCTAAACATAAGCATGAAAGAAGATAGATATTGTCCCCAAAAATAAGGACTCACCAAAAGCTTACTTGAACAATCTGTATAGACACAAAGAGAACCGATAGGAGCTCCGGTTCCTACATGGTAACATCATGTAGGCATAGAGTATGTGTTAACATAGGCGGTAGACACAAAGAGAACCGATAGGAGCTCCGGTTCCTACATGGTAACATCATGTAGGCATAGAGTATGTGTTAGTATATTTGAATGTACTTAGTATGTGGGATGCAATGCAACAAGAGATAGATATCATAATCAAAATGCAGAATTATAAGCAATAGATAGCATATAACAATATGGCATGTATGAAAAATGCTTAAGTAAATCATGCTTTGCAAATCATTAATCTTACAGAGAACATACTATATAAGTGTGGGAAGAAACCTCAACCAACATAACATAAGACCAAGCGAGCTGCAACTTAGAATCCTGATGTCAACCTTACACTAGAAGAAAGGGTGCCAAAGCGAACCTCCTAATGACTAAGTGGATCCAGTAAGCCTTGTGTGAACTAGGTACTCACCTTTAATTCTTGGACTCAGGTACTCGCCTCAAGCCCGGACTCGGGTACTCGCCTCAAGCGCTCATTTTAAGGGTGCTCGCCTCTTAGAGATTTGGGGACTCACCTCTAATCCCTTCACCTATGGTCGCACATAGTTCTAGGACTTGGGGACTTACCTTTAGTCCACTCGGTGCTAAGTCTAATCCCACAGAATATATATATGATAATCATACTTTAATAACTTGCAATAAACATAAGACATGGCACGAGTAGCTCTTAATATCATTAACCTCAAATGGTGAGCCTAACTTCAATAATAAGAATGGGTCATCATCAATATTATCTTTTCATTAACATCAACATCAAAGGCTTACAAGAGGTATAATCTTAGAAACGAGGCTTAATCTAGCCCTACAATATAATCAGCATTTTCATGATTTAAATACACCTTTAGAAAGCTCATAATCATCATAGAGTTAATTGAATCATAACTCAACAAATAGATCATCAAAACTTAAAGAATCCTAAAAAAGGCATTTTATCAAACACTTGGCTGGTATGTAATGCTAGTGTAAAACCATGCAATTTAAGAGAGAAATCATGCTAGAAACTTTGATGTAAAACCTTCAATAGATACTTGGTAATACCCTCAAGCAATATCCATCAAAATCCTTTATCAAATCTTATAATAGATCTTAGATTCATAGCCCAAAAAAATACAGTTATAATTTCATAAACCCCAACATATTATGTAATGATTTTCATAATATATAAGAACCAAGAGTAAATCAACTTCAAATCAACATTAGATCCAAGATTTAGAGCTCAAAACATGCTAAATCAACCATACTTTCATCAACTCAAATCACTGTGCAGTAAATTTCTTATTATACAAGACCCATATGTAAAATCAACTTTAAATCATATAATATTAGTAAAAAAGAGGTTAGGCCACCATGGGTGGATGAACGAAATGCCTAAAAACCTACATAAATTAGCTTTGGAGATGGTCTTGATGAAGATTGAGAATGAAGGCTTGAAGTTTGAAGATAATCCTTAACTTTGGATAAGGGTTTTGAGTCTTGAATTTTGGAGTGCAAAATATGGCTAAGAGTTGGTGTGAGTATTGGAAAATATTTAGGATGATATGAGGATGAAATATGACTAAGTATAAGTAAAAATATGTTTGGGAACACTTAGGTCAAAGACTTAAAAGACTTGCACCGAGACAACAAAACTGGGCAAAATTAACACTGCTCTCTGACAGATGCGCGTCAGTTTTGTAAAAATCAAATGTTGCTACAATTGCTCTAAAATCAGGGTTAGACCCTTTCCCCCCTAATTTGGACACCCTGAACAAGAATATGAAGTTATATTTTTAAAATAATATATGGATTTTGAGATATATGGAAATTAAAATTCTAGGCATTCCGAGGCACATTTTTAGGCACTTTTTGGGGTCGTTACAATATCTCTCTCTTGGGACCATTCGTCCCCGAATGTAAAAGAGATGTACAAGACAAGAGTGATCATCAACAAAGCAGTCCTAACAAGAATGTAACATAACATGTAAAACACCATTTTCAAATTCTCAACATAAGTGTAAAATCATCATAAGTTTACCAACTTAAACATGAATGCATATGAATGACATAAGGGCTGAAATATGAGACTTTAAATCACATAGAGAACTTAGGATTAGTACCTTAGGTCTGCGTGGAGTGGAAAATATAAGGATACCACTTGTGTATGTCCTCTTCGGCCTCCCATGTAGCACTTTAGACTTAGTTGTTCCTCCAAAGGGCCTTAACAGATGCCATCTCTTTGTTCCTCAATTTCTTTACTTGCCTATCCAAGATATGAATAGGAACCTCCTCATAAGTCAAGTTATCCTCAAAAACACCCATAACAACAAGAGGCACAATAGCATTAGGATCACCAACAAATTTTCACAACACAGAGACATAGAACACCGGCTGAACCAAACTCATTTCACTAGGCAACTTCAACTCATAAGCTACCTTGCCAAACCTCTCCATAACCTCATAAGGACCAACATACCTTGGACTCAACTTCCCCTTTTTACCAAAATAGACCACACATTTCATTAAAGAAACCTTCAAATAAACCCAATCACCCATTTGGAATTCAAGATCTCTTCCCCACACATCGGCAAAAGATTTTTGACGACTTTGGGCTATCCTCAACCTTTCCCTAATCATCCCAACCTTCTCAAGAGCATCCATAACCAGATCAGGTCACAATAAAGCCACCTCTCAAACCTCAAACCAACCCACCAGTGATCTACAAAGTCTCCCATAAAGAGCCTCAAAAGGAGCCATACAAATACAAGAGTGATAGCTATTGGTATAGGCAAACTCAATCAAAGGAAGATAATCATCCCAACAACCCCAAACCTCCAAGACACAAGCCCTAAACATATCCTCAAGTGTTTGAATGGTTCTTCAGGTTGGGCCATCCATTTGAGGGATGAAAGGTCGTAATAAGGTGAACTATGGTACCAAGACCCCTTTGAAAAGACCCCCAAAAGTGTAAAGTGAATTATGAACCACGATCTAATATAATGGACAAAAGAATCCCTATGCAACCTCACTAACTCATGGATGTACAACCTTGCATACTCTTTAGCCCCATATGTAGTCTTAACCAGTAAAAAATGAGCCAATTTCATCATCCTATCAACCACAACCCAAATGGAATCAAAACCTTTCCTAGTCTTGGGCAACCCAAACACAAAATCCATATTAATCACCTCCCACTTCCAAGTAGGAATCTCTATGCCTTGGATTAGGCCAACCGACCTTTGATACTCGGCTTTGACTTATTGGTTAATCAACTCTCATGACAAACTGTAAGAATCTCTATGTCTTGGGTTAGGCCACCCGACCTTTGATGTTCGACCTTGACTTGTTGACAACTATGGCAACCGAAAATAAATTTGGCAATGTCCCCCTTCATGCCTCCCCACCAATACACATCCCTCAAATAATAACAACACTATTACCCATATCTTCCAACCTAACCCCTAATCTAGCCAATCTATGCAACTCCCTAGCCATTTCCCTATCACCACTATCCACATGAGCTAGGCTACCTATAGACACCCCATACAAATAATGACGCCAAATCTTTAATACAAATACCATGGTGGCCAATTCAAGATCATGGGTGGGGTAGTTCTTTTCATGCAATTTGAGTTACCTAGTAACATAGGCTATGAACTTACCATTTTGCATTAGCACACATCCCAAACCAACACTAGATACATCACAATACACAACAAAACCCTCAAGCCCATTTGGTAGTGACAAAATAGGAGCAGACATAAGCCTATCTTTCAGTTTTTGGAAGCTTTTCTC
>DF363040.1:5874-38635 GCA_000787875.1 Solanum virginianum
ACATTTAATACTCACAATACACAAAGACATCAAATTGCACAATTTGAACTCATACAAGCTTATATTCCCAAATTTGAAATTCACTTCACAAGCTTCAATTCCAACTAAACAATCAAATTTTCTTGGTTATTCATTCATAATAACACCATTCAAGACAATAGAAACCATTAATTAAACTTAAAAGAAGAAGAATCTCAACTTACCTCAAAACCCTTCTTCAACACTTCAAACTTCACACACGAATTTCTACTCGATTCCTTGGCAAACCAAAGCTTCTACAACTCTTGGGGGATCCCATATACCATGATTGAAGCCTTAGAATTGAAGAAACAAGTGAAAACAACAAATTTTTTTTTGAACTGTAGCAGGCCGAGAGCCTGGTTACTGTTCACAGGCTGCTCAATTTTGTCTAAGTGTGGAAATGTCTCATTTCTTCCTTTCCCTCATATATATAAGTGTATATAATTATATAGAATAAAAAAAATGTCATGGGCCCTTCTTGGTGACTTAAATGAATGAATAAATAAACCAATAATAGGTCATGGCCACTTAAGAAATTTATTCTTGGTTAACTAACACTTGAATCAATCACAAGTCACACACTTAGTTTCTAAAATTTGAATTTTCCACACTTGTAATTACTTAAAGGAAGATTTGCTATCCTTGGTCCTGCAAGTGCACACTTGTACATGTAAACGTCTATGAGCCCATAATCACATGCTTACAAAAATTCCAACTTAGATTCTCAAATTCCTTAAAAGTGCACTTAAGTGTCAAACACCCCGAACATGACACTAGCGACCACAAATGTTAGCCATGGTACCAAAACACAATTGTACGGGTTCTAACAATAACGTAGTCCAAAACCATACAAGACATTATCTAGTGTTATTTTAATATCATTATGACTAAAAACACCAAAACCAATATCAAAAAGTATAGAGATAGAAACTAAGTTTCGTCAAATCTATGGAGCATGCAAAACATCATGTAACATTAGGGATTGGCCACCACACAAGTCTATCTTGCAAGTGTCAATTCCTTTGACTTCAAGTCTTGCATTGTTCCCCACACAAATCCATCTATATACAGGATTAACTCGATGAAACTTCACAAACACTTTTGGATCTCGACTGACATGGTCGGTGGTTCCTGAGTTTATAATCCATATAAGATAAGATTCAGTTAGTAAAGAAGTACTTGCAACATATACAACACTTAAAGAAACGTTTGAAAATGCTACCTTTTTTGTCTTGGTAGAGTACTCACAAACGAAATGCCCCAAAACTTGGGAATTGTAGCACTTCAACTTACTCTTATCTCTTTTCTTCAAAAAGCTTTTTCCTTTTTCGGAATTTGGTTTGTGATTTTTCTCAGAGGGTCCTTCCTCGGTCATCTTACCCTTTTCCTTCTTTTGCCAATCTTTCTTGCGCTTGAAGCCTGAAGATTTTGTACCATTCAATTCAGCCACAAAGGCACTAGCAGCAATTTTAGCAGCACCAAGCCACTCATCTTCAAGTTCAACATGTCGCGCAACATTAGAAAAAGTTTTTGTGCTCTCATTATGGATCAGGTTAACCTTCAAAGGTTCCCAAATATTGGGAAAGGACTGGATCAGTTCTTGAACCTGTTGCTCATTAGACAAATGTGACTAGCATTCTTAAGTTATGCTATCATATTTCACATCACCCTAAGGTATTGTTTGATACTTAATCATGACACTTTTTCAAAGTGTTAAACTTGATAGTTAGCTATCTCAGGTAGGTTACAGAAGTGTATAAACGGATCTTTGCTATTTATAATTATTATTCCATGTGCAATGGAATCTGCCCTTTTTTAGGTTTTTTAAGTTTCAAGTTCTCTTCTGTGTTGAGCAGTGTTACTCTCTTCTAGCTGACATTTTGCTCGTCTAAGACATAACATATCTTATGACTCCAAATATCATAATTGCTACCATTCATTTTTTGCCTTTGTTTAAGTCAAAAATGATACTTTTAGAAGTCATGTCTGTAAGTTAGAGATAATTTAACAAGACTTCTCATCAATATACATTCAAGCAAATTAATTCTAATAATAGTTCAATATATGGTGTAAAATCGAAAGCGTATTCAAAATATTCAATCATCATTTACACTTCAAATGTTTAACTAAAATTAGAATATAATTTCTTAATATATATTTAATAAAGACTTTATGCACCAAAAAGCTAAGTCTTTAGACAATTAAAGGATATCATAATAATAAAATAAATAATCCAAGGTATTTAGGAAAATAATAAGTTATTATCAATATCCAAAATATGTCTAAAACAGGATATCAAATATGTCCGAAACACGACATCAAATCAACATGATCAACTAAAAGGAACATAACCATCGAGATAAATTTCAGTGACCTTGACCCATTTAACACCTAGGGACAACAGAATTTCCCACAAGGGTTTGTCAAGCTTTAGATTCTCACATTCCTTAATCAATACAAACTTTCATATGGGTGGAAGAGCATTATTCAACAGCAAAAGAGCTTCCTCTTTATTAAGAACAATGAATTTTTTAATTTCATCTATTTTCTCATTAAAGACACTAAGGAAATTCAAAAAGGAGCCTGATTCATCCATCTTGATTTTCTTGAACGCAAAGAGCAATTTATTTCCTTCTCTTCTATTCTCCCTCAAGATTTTGTTTTGATTATATTCTTTAACAGAATAGGATCTAATGATCTACAGCTCAGAATCATAATTCACAAGTGATCTCCTTTTCTTTCATTGAATCCTCTTTGCTCCATCAACAAGGTTACTCCCACTTGGATTAATAGGAGCATATTTCTGTTCTACCATGTTTGAAATAGAAACTAGAAATTAAGATTATGGTGTAAACCATTCAAATAGTGGCAACAAATGCCACAAATTTCTAGGAAAGAATTAATAGACCACACATAAGGCTCATAGATGGAAAATTACTCCAAAATTCAAGAAAAACCAACCACAAACAGCCCACTAACACAAGAAAAATAGCATCAAAATTTTTAAAAAGATTTGTCAAAACTAGTCATTTTTCAAAAAACAAATCATATCTTGCTCTTTTTAACCATTTTTCAATTGCAATACATATAAAGAAACCTCAAAATGAGTAGATCATGAAATATACATTATGGGCTAAAAAATAGAATTTTCAAAAAACTCACAAAACAGAATCAGATTCGATTTTTAAAAATGCAGTGAAAAACTGCCATCTTCAGAAGGCCATAAATCACTCATTTTAAGTCAGAATCGCTATTATAATACCAATTCAGAATCATCAAAATGAGGAGAATGGGTTAATATAGGCCCAAAATAATGATAAATAGGCATCAAAAAGGGCTAAAACAGAATCTATCTATTAAAAAAATACTAAAATGCACTAAACATCAATAATCCATCTGTATAACTTTAAACAAGGAAAATTAACATGGAATCAATCATCAAACAACCATAGCTCTAATATCATTTGTAAGAAAAATAGACGGGGCAAATCATTGGGCCGTACCTTTTGAGAAGATTCCACTAGAGTTGTGAAGTCACCAACGATTTATTGTTGCCAAAGATTTGATCCATTTCTCTAGGAATACAGATACTGATTCACAAACAAAATGCCTTTTGTATACTTTGATGGATCAGGGATACAAAACCCTTCACTGTACTTTTTAGTTTAATTTTACGATTCATAAGTCAGATAAATTCAAAATAGTATACTGACTTTCTTTCTTTCTGTAGTTCTAGTCTCTTTCAACTTCCTTTATTTTCTCTTCCTCTCTCCCACTAAGAAACAAAATTCCCCTTTTTTAGGATTCTCACCTCCCTTATAATGGGAAGGTGGTTGGGCGGTTACAACAGCTACTAAAGGATAATTAATGTTCATCCTTATCCTTTAGGGTAAGACTGAACAATTAACTGCATCACCGTAATTAAACCACATACTTGGATCGGGTCAAGATTTGGATCAGATCGGTCCACATGTACGACCCATGATCCCCAAAATCTAACAGTTAGTAATGCACACACTTGTAGAAAAACTTAGTCATCTAGTGAAATTCATTTATTTGTCGAACCTAGGACTTAAGTGAACTCAACTTACTAGTTCTGCATGTTACACACTAGACAAGGTTAGACTGTATTATGAACTCATAGGGAACATAATAACCTAGTTGTGTTCCTTAGTAATTTATCAACACCTGCATACAATGAGATTTTAGAATAGCTTTTATTTACTATTTTACTTAATTATAAACCCCTTCCTAAAAAATTAAGTCGGTTAATAACTTGGATTCACATTGACTAATCTAAGTCTGAATTATATTTCCTGTGGGATTGACCCTAACCTTGATTAAGTTCTATATTGCTAGTGACCGTTTAAACTTTTAGCAAGATATGTAATTTAGGCGGTATCAAATTTTGGCGCCATTGTTCTTATTTTTGAATTTTATACTTTTAGGTATTTTTGTTCCTTTTTAAGGTTTAGGTACTATCTATTCCCAACACATGAAGTCGAGGCAGTCTCTTGACATCATATGATCATAAACTACAAAGAACTTTTAGCAGAATGGTTTGTGATAATGTTGCCTGAGACATAGATGATGCAATAGAAAAACTCTAAATACAAGAGGAAAATGTGCACCACATCCTACTCTTTTAACGAGCACACCAAAACCCACTCTTTTAATGAGCAAAACCACCCACCTTAAGAGGTAGACTATCCACCTGCGCAACGACATAGGTGGGTGCTTAGAACAACTATGGACTTGATCTAGATGCATCGGTTGTCATAGGAACTACTGTGTTATGTAAGGATCCAAACTATGTATAGCCTCGTTGGAGCTTTAAAATGTAGTTCCGGAAGTTTTGGAGCAAGGTGATGCTTCATGGAAGCCTACATGGTCTGTGTGGTGGTTTACAAACCATGTGGAGTCTCCTTGAAGTGGCTCTTTTCCTTGTGTGGGGTGTAAAGGCCTTAAGGTCGAGTTTGGGACAAAGGCATACCATACTTAGACCGCACACGAGCCGTGTGAGGCCATACATACCATATGGTGGACAATATGGTAGCTTTGGGCTTCAGACTCCATAGTTTTGAGCCTAAGTGAAGTGGTACGGCCAAGTATATGGTTAGTATGGTATGGTGTGGTCCGTATGCCATTCCATATGGGTTTTGAAATGAAAATTTTCTAAATATTAAATCACTGACTTGAAACTTTGTCGTGAAGAAATTTTTCTAAGTGAAGTGGGATGGAGGAATGTATGGTCTGTATACCTTAGGACGAACTGTGAGACCCACCATATGGATGACTACATCAAATTTTCTGAGTATGTAATTCTTTTGCCCAAGCTTTTCACAAGAACCGATAGAAGGATCAAATTAAAATAGTTATATCTCTTAGCACAAAGTGAACTGGGTGGCCTAAAACCTATTAAATTGAAGCTCTTTGAATCAACTTTCTGAACCATCTGGTTTCACCTCATTCCAAGTTCAGATCAAGAAGTTATACCCATTTTTGTAAAGCCTGTGTATGTAGTGTTTTCTGAGATTTGGCTAAGTGTGGTCTCACGGGAGTTTTTATGGTCCGTGAGACTTTGTACGGACCATGATACCTTCTCATGAGATCCCTAGCAAGAAATTTATTATGCTTCATTAATGCTTTTTTGTAATTATGGCTACTCCTAAGGGACTTTTATGACTTCTTATGCTATCCTAAGACCTCCAAATTACCTAACCTCTGTTTCTCTCTTTCAAATTCCTTCTCACAATTATATTGAACTCTCTCAAAGAACGATAGTGAATACTAAGCTTGGGAATAAAGGGAAATCTCTTTTCTTCATCAAATTTCTTCTTGAATGTTCTCCATTAGCTAAGGTATGTAGGATTGATTCTTGGTCTCTTTCAACCAAGAAGACCCAAACTCATTTACACTCAATTTCATGAAAATTTAGCTACTTTAAATTTTGATTTTCAATATTATTGTTTATTAATTCAATTGAAGTATGGGTTATACTTATTTGATGATTTCAAGTTGATTTAAGCCCTAATATGATGAATTGCATTGAAATTATAATGTTATGATTGTCAATATCCATCATGCCCTGGGCCTAGGGCCTAGACATGACTTGCGAATGGAAAACTTGAAGAAACCCCAAACAAGCCTCATATCATATTATTACACATCTTTGGTTGCGGGAGCAATTAAAATGACGATAAGAAATAAGCATAAAAAAGGGAATTTAGACTAAAGGTAAGTTTCCATATCATAAGCACTAAGAAACGAGAGAGTCAAGACTCGTATCATAGATACATAACATGTCCAACAATACCTCTAAACCTTAGATACTTAGCCAGGGGCCACAACAAGCAACCGAGCTCACCCTCATAATAATAACAATAGGTAATCCAAACATGCAAAATATAGTCTAAACATAAGCTTGAGAGAAGATAGATATTATCCTCGGACTTGAGGACTCACCATAAGCTAACTTGAACAATTTATCAAGCCATGAGGAGAATCAATAGGAGCTCCAATTCCTACATGGTAATATCATGTAGGAATAGAGTATGCATTAGAACGTTTGAATATGCTAAGTATGTAAGATGTAATGCAATAAGAGATAGACATTATAGGCAAAATGCATAATCATAAGCAATAGATAGCATACTAACAATATGATGTGTATGAATGATGCTTGAAGTAATATCATGCTTATATAAAACATAATACTAGTGTAAGGAGTGACCATTATATTGCAAGCCAAGGCCTACCACCCACTTGGATAGGCACATGAGGTACAAACCCCTTCATGAGGTTGATGAAGTATGAACCCCCCAACAAGGTTGATGGAGTACAAAACCACCCAACAAGGTTGATGGGTAAGAACCACCAATAAGGTTGATGGGTACGAACCCCCAACAAGGTTACTCGAGCCTACCACCCCCTGAATTAGGCTATCAAGGTACAAACCCCTCAATAGGTTACCCAGGTCTACAAACCCCTGAGCTAGGCTTGGTCATCCCCAACATTATAGAGATAGTATCATATACATATACACTCATTTCATCATCATATATATACATTCCTTCTAATCATCATTTCATCATAACTCCATCATCATTCCAGCATCATTTTATTATCATATAGTCATCCAACTCATAAGACATGTATAGGACCTTCAATTTCTCAAGATACCATAACCGGATATTTTATTAAACACTTGGCGGTATGTAATGCTATTATAAAATCATGCAATTCAAGAGTGAAATTATGCAAGAAAATTTGAAGTCAAATACCTCACCAATACTTGGTAATACCATCTTGCAAAAAACATTGAAACCCCTCATCAAATCCCAAGAGGGATCACGATTCTAAAGCTTAAACATGCATAATCATAATAGGTAAATCATCTCATAGTATAGAATTCAAAATGAGTAATCATATATTTTCAACCAAACTTTCATAAAATCTCAATATAGTATATGGTTATAATCTCTAATGAATAGTACACATAAGCAACACAACTTGAAAACATGTAATTTTCATAGAAATGGAAGATTGTGCTTCATGGGTAAAAGGTACCCGTGAATGAAACCCACATACCTTAGACCTTGAATTTATTTGAATTGAGTTGTGAAAGGCTTGATGTTTGGAAGTGGGCCTTGGAATCCAAAGTTTGCTCTTGAGTTTCCTTGAACTTGTATTGGGATGTTGATAAAGGCTCTTAAGAGAATTTGAGAGTGTATTCCAATTGGAAGGGGGAGCGAATTTGATCTTTAGGAATAGGGTTAAGTCTTTAGGAGGTGTTAATATTGCATAGGAAATCCCAAAATACCAATAGAAATGGCTAAATTTACTAATGCCACTAATGAGGCAAAATTTGGCAAAAACTCGTATATACCCCTACACATACAAGTTCTACAAAAATTAGCATAAGTTCTTCATCTGAACTCTTCATAAGGTGAAACTAAGTGAGTTGGAAAGATTATTCAAAGAGATTTAATTTGGTAGGTCATGGGTCACCCAGTTCGTTGTGTGCTAAGAGATATTCCCCTTTAAAGTTGACCCTCCTGCTGGTACTTGTGCAAAACTTGGCCAACAGAAATTCCTTTGAACTTGGCTTGATATAGGGGACCCACAATGGTATTAAACAATATAAATGAGCTTGACTTAGATTTGAATGAGATGCTGAAGCTTAAATGAATTTCTTGAGATCCGAAAGTGAGTTTGGGGCACTTGAATTAGGTGAAATATTTGTCTAAATGTTTGAATGAGTATTGGGGAATGTCTTGTGTAATATGCGGGTGAAATATGGTTAAATATAGGTATTTTCATGCATGGGAACATGTAGGCTCAAGACCCAAAATTCATTGACCGAACAAGAAAAAAACACACAAAATGAATTGAGGCACGTCACACCTTGGGCGTGAAAACCTCACTGGAAAGTGAATTTTGGGAAAACGAAATTGTGATTCTTTTTCTCTAAAATTGGGGTTAGACCCATTTCCCACTCCATTTGACCCCTAAACAAGAATATGAAATTGAATTTTTGATATCACACACGAATTTTAAAATATGTGGAAATTACGGTTCAGGGCACTTCCGAGGCACATTTTCGGGCATTTTTTGGGGTCATTACAATATCTCCCTCCTGGGAAAATTCGTCGCCAAATGTCAAAGAAACGTACAAAAGAAGGGTAAACATAAAGAGATCAGGCCCAACAAGAATGTAATGAGACACTTAAAACATCATTTTCAAAATCTCAACATAAGTGTTAAAATCACCATGATCTATCTCAATATAATCATGAATGCATGCAATATTGAATGCATACAATAACACAGGGGCTGAAACATAAAACTAAGAATTCATGACAAGAATTGACGTGTTATCGTAAGCTTGAATAGAATTAAAGAGGTACGAATATTGCTCCTTCATGCCCACTCTGGCTCCCCGAAAGGAACTATTACTTGACGATTCTCCCAATGGGTCTTGACACTATGCCCTCACAAATCAACCATTACTCATATCCACCCAACTTCTCCACCAAACCTCCTCATAAGCTTACTTATCCTCCATAGTGTCCACAACCTCAAGAATCCTATAACACATGAATCACCAACGCACCTCTTCAATCCTAGAAACATGAAGAACCAGACGAACCATATCTGTATCCAAAGGCACTTCCTGTTCATATGCAACCTCACTAACCTTCCTCAAAACCCTATGAAGACTCACAAACCATGAATTTAATTCCCTCTTTACCAGGGCAAACCACACCTTTCATGAGCGAAACCTTTAATTAGCCCTAATCACTAACTTTGAATTCAAGCTCTCTTCTTCTCACTTCGACATAGGGCTTTTGACTATTTTGGACTATCTCCAACATTTCCTTAATTAACCTTAACTTCTCCATAGCATCCATAACCAGATTTGATCCCAACAAGGCCATTTCTCCCTTTTCAAACCACCCAACCGGTGATCTATAATGCCGACCATAGAGAGCCTCAAAAGGAGCCTTATCGATGCTAGAATGATAGCTATTGTTATAGGAAAACTCAATCGATGGCAGATGATCACTCCAAAATACAAGCTCTAAGCATATCCTTAAGTGTTAGTTCTTTCGGCTTGGCCATACTAAGTACAACTCTTGTACTAAGGACTCTTTGAAAAGACACCCAACCAATTTGGGAGACATCACAACACAACAAGCCCTTCCACCCCCTTCCAGTAAAGACAAGATAGGAGTTGACTAAACTTATCTCTCAAGATTTGGAAACTCTTTTCGCACTCAATGATCACACAAACTTAGCCTTCCTTTGGGTCAACTTAGTCATGGGTGAAACAATCGAAGATAACTCATTCACAAACCATCAATAGTAACTCGTAAGCCCAGGAAGCTCCTAATGTTGGATGGATTCAATAGTCCAGGGCAGTTTCTATTCACATGCACCCCCTTAGGATTAACATTAAAACCATCCCCCAACATCACATGACTTAGGAAGGAAACCTTCTCTAACCAAAATTCACACTTCACATACTTAGCATACAACTCCTCTTACCACAGGATTTGGAACACTACCCCCAAATGGTTCACAAGCTCTAAATAATTCAATACATCATTACTATCAACTACCACAATCATAACAAGGTAGGGACTAAAGACCCCATTCATGGAACCCATAGACATAACAGGGCATAAGTCAAACCAAAAGGCATTACCCAAAATTCAAAGTATCGGGAAGGACTTTGATCACTGGATTCACCTCAATCGGATTGACCTAGGTTCAACACCCCTAACTCTTACAAGATAATAAATTCAACCCTTAGAGATCAATTGTATATTAAGACGAGAAATGGATTTAGCCCTTGCAACAACCTTACAAGCCCCTACTAAAAGACAGATTTAATATGGAATCAGAATTTAACTCTATGGGCCCTACATTCATTGGGGACACAACACCAACACAACTAATCCATCCCAAGCATAGCATCAAAATATACCACACTAACCTAATAAGTCACAAGGCATGACTTAATGCAATATGAACATGGAACAACACCTATAAACTTTCGAATAACAGTAGCCTCACAAATGAGATAGACACCAAAGAGAGTTTGGGAAACACATGAACCCCACTAGCAGCCAAAGGAATAATGAAGGAAATAGTGGCACACTAGCCCATAAAATGCAAACACATCAAAGGGAAAGGAAATTTGAACATACCGGTAGCAACATCAGGTACCTTATCCCCTTCTTGAGCCACTTGATCAATATGACCACACTGATCTGAAGGTCGACCACTATTATACTTCCTTCAAACATTAGATAATTCATTAGCTTGTGACCCACTTTACCACACCCATAATAAGCATTGGTCTTCCTCAAGCATTGGTCTTCCTCAAGCATTGGCCACCATGGTACTTTCCACACCTTTTGACACTTGGGATTAGTCATCCCACCAATAACTCCTTCACTCTTATTGCGTTTATGAGGGCAATCCTTCACGTTATAACCTAACTCTCCATAATCATAACAATCGTCGATACCTCTCAAGCATGGGCCATCATGGTACCTACCATATTTTGGGCTCCTAGCATAAGGCACCATACTACCTTTATCTTTAAGACTTTTGAACTTTCCTTCAATAAAGGCCCTCTTGGCCGCATCGCCTCTTCTCTTATCAATTGGAGTCTTAGGAGAATTCACTTGTTGATGAAGGTGAGTTCCCAACTTTGTCGCTGCTTTGGCCAATACTGATAAAGAATTGTGAACCTCCGCCTTCATCATATTTACTATCCTGAGTAGCTCAAGACAAATCCTGTAATCTGACAGTTAGGGATTAGCAATAATCCTTAGGGGACCTAACTCTGTCGCATGAAATAGATCATGGAAAAGTGAAACATTTCTTAGAATACCTCATAGACTCCCATGAATAGGACTCTAACGACGTAGTGTATTGGACGCTGAGGACCTAAAAACCTAGTTCTATGATACCATTTTTATCACGCCCTAGACCTAGGGCTTAGATGTGATCGACAAATGGGGAACCCGAAGGAATCCCAAACAATCCTCAGAGCATATTATTACACATCCTTGATCGCGAAAGAAATTAAAATGACAATATGATATAAGCATAAATAAGGGAAACTAGGACTAAGGGTACATTTTTATATCATTAGCACCAAGAAACGAGAGAATCAAGGCTCATAGCATAGATACATAACATATCCAACAACAACTCTAAACCTTAGATACTTAGCAGAGGCCAAGAAAAATAGCCAGGTTCACTATCATAATAATGACAATAGGTAATCCAAACATATAAAACATAGTCTAAACATAAGCTTGATGTAGCATGAACCCCTAACAAGGTTGATGGAGTACAAATCCCCCAACAAGGTTGATAGAGTACAAATCCCCCAACAAGGTTGATAGATACAAACCCCAATAAGGTTGATGGATACAAGCCCCCAATAAGGTTACCCAGGCCTACCACCGACCGAATTACGTGATCAAGCTACAAACCCCTTAATAGGTTACCCGAGCCTATAACTCCCCGAGCTAGGCTTGGTCATCCCCTACACTATAGAGATAGTATCATATATAAATATACTCATTTCATCATCATATACTTACATTCCTTCTAATCATCATTTCATCACCATTCCATCATCATTTCATCACCATATAGTCATTTAACTCATAAGACATGCATAGGACCTTCAATTCCTCAAGATACCATAACTGGATATTTTATCAAATACTTGGCGGATGTGTAATGCTAGTATAAAATCATACAATTCAAGAGTAAAATCATGCAAGAAAACTTAAAGTAAAATATCCCACCAATACTTGGTAATACCATCTTGCACAATACATTGAAACCCCTCATCAAATCCCAAGAAAGATCACGGTTCTAAACTTTATAATATGCATAATCATAATAGGCAAATCATCTCATGGTATAGATTTAAAATAAGTAATCATGCATTTTAAACCAAAATTTCATAAAATCCGAATGTAGTATATGATTATAATCTCTAATGAATAATACCCATAAGCAAAACAACTTGAAAACATGTCATTTTCATAGAAATGGAAGATTGATCTTTATGGGTGAAAGGTAACCATGAATGAAAACCACATACCTTAGACCTTGAATTTCTTATAATTAAGTTATTAAAAACTTGAAGTTTAGAAGTGGGTCTTAGAATTTAAAGCTTGCTTTTGAGTTTCCTTGAATTTGTATTGGGATTTTAATAGAGGCTCTTGAGAGAATTTGAGAGTCCATTCTAATTGGGAGGAGTGAATTTGATCTTCAGGAATATGGTTAGGTCTTTAGAAGGTGTTACGATAGCTTAGGAATTCCCAAAATGTCAATAGAAATGGCTAAATTTATGGAATTCCATTAATGAGATAGAATTTGGCAAAAAACCCGTATATACCCTTGCACATACAAGTTTTACTAAAATAGGCATAACTTCTTCAATCGAACTCTAAATAAGGTGAAACCAGTGCGCTAGAAAGCTAATTCAAAGATCTTTGATTTGGTAGATCGTGAGCTACCATTTCTTTGTGTGTTAAGAGATATGTCCCGTTAAAGTTGACCTTCCTATCGATACTTGTGCAAAACTTTGTCAATGGATATTCCTTTGAATTTGGGTTGATATAGGGGACCCATGATGGTCTTAAATGACATAAATAAGCTTGACATAGATTTGAATAAGAGCTTGAAGCTTGAATAAGTTTCTTGAGACCCAGAAGTGAGTTTGGGACACTTGAATTGGGTGAAATATTTGTCTAAATGTTTGAATGAGTATTGGGGAATGTATTGTATGATATGAGGGTGAAATATGGCTAAGTATAGATATTTTTATGCATTGGAACACTTAGAGCTAAGATCCAAAAGTCTTGGACTAAACAAGAAAAACAGCACACAAAATGAATTAAGGCGCGCCCTTAGTGCGACGCGCCTTGGGCGGGAAAACCTCACTAGAAAGTGAATTTTTGGGACTAAAATTGTGATTCATTTTCTCTAAAATTGGGCTTAGACCCATTTCCCACTCTATTTGACCTCCTAAACAAGAATATGAATTTGGACTTTTGATATCACACATGGATTTTGAGATATGCATAAATTACGATTTCGAGCACTTTTGAGACACTTTTTCAGGCACTTTTTGGGGTCGTTAAAATGTCCCCTTTAAATCTTTATTTGTGTATGGGTAATCTATATTTTCTTAATGTGAATTTTACTTATGTATTTACTTGAATTTCACAATGTATTATTGATTTAAGTTTGAACCTCTATTACCCGCTATTCCAATCTTATTCATAGTATTTGCATTCATCAGCATTGGATATTATGAATATTATGAAGTAGGTTGAGCCCAATAATGTTTATGTAAATGATTTTGACAATATATTGGTTATGAAAAGGATATGATTATATAAATATCTATTGTTATTGGCTCTTTGAGCATATTGTCATGTGTATGAGTTATTCCTATGCAAGAGAAGCACGATTATGAACTATGACTTGGCCATTTAGCCTTAATATGAATGATATGAAAGGTGTTTTGCCTTTGAGCCTAAATTTGCATTGAAATGAATTGAAATGACTATTGCCTCTTTTGAAAGCTATATATATAAGTATTCTCGTGGGATGTTTGAGTTAGCACCAATGGATTGGGGGCATCAGGGCTATCCTCTAGGGTCCTCTCCCGTTCCTTGAACAATATGCTAGCATAGGAATGGTAGCCATCACCAAAATGATTGGGTCATAATGGATGCTAGTCATTTATTGATATGATATGATATGAAAATCCTTCTTAAATGACTGGTATTAAAGAAGGTGTCCATCTACTGAAAAAGACTAGGTGCTAAGGTGTGATATAGATTACCATTGGCAAGTAATCTTCTCCTAACAACGGGAGGTCTGCATCGGACTAATTCATATAATAGCTCATATGAGTTTAATTTTGTCGGCTATAGTCCATCCCCACTATATATGAGAATTTGTGCATTTCACGTATCATTGGTTTTATGGCATATTGTATACTAAATCACTTGCTATATATCTCTTCATATATTATGTGCCCTTGTCATCCAACATTGAATACAGGTTTAGTAAGTCAGATGTATTGCATACCCACATACTTAGTACATTCAAACGTACTAATACATACTTTGGCCTACATGATCTAAATATGTAGGGACCAAGGACTACTTTCATCCACTGTACGATGACTAGATTGGATCTCAAGATATTTGTTGTGGTGAGTCCTATCTTTCTAGGATGATTATATTATTTACTTTCACGGCGAGCTCGACACTTGTCTTGGCCCCTGTCCTAACTTATGACTAGAGGCATTATTGGATATCTTGTAAACTCTTTATATTTATATGCTAAGTGTTGAATTTGGAGATCATGTTTATGGATATGGCTATCTACTAGATATCGTTATGTGGATTGGCTATGAGTATTATGATGTGATTATATGTTATGATGTGAAATATCCTAAGTCCCGAATTTCCCCATAGAGATACTCATACTTACCAGCCCCTTAATATTTATGTGCTACGTGTTACCTAAATCCATGTTAATCCCTTTCCCTATGACATCCCCATAGAACGAGTCCTACATTTTGGTCTCTTAGAATTGTGTGTTTACTTTTCGTATGCGCTTTCGAACAAATGATATGAATATGGATACTTTGAGTCTTGTTTAGGAACTCTCAAGTTCCCATTCACCATATCACTCCTAGGCCTTAGGTCCGTGTCATTACAAGTTGTGTATCAAAGCACTAGGTTTGTGAAATGATCCTCATAAATTCCAACATACCGCATTGAGTAGAGTCATTTTCAAGGGTGTGAAGTGCACCATACCTATTAGTGGGAGGCTATGATGGTCTTCTAGAAATTGTCTCACTTCTTCATATCTTATGTCATTTTTGGACCGTGTATTATTGCTCCCTTATTCTAATGGTGTCCTTGCTATAGTACAGAAGATGCCTCCACGAAGAGCTCCTGTTACAACCCAAGCCTAGGGCCTAGACATGACACGGTGAGTGGGGATCCCAAAGGAACCCCCAAACAAGCCTCTTAGCATATCATTACACATTCTTGGTCGCAGAAGCAATTATACATCAACAATATATAGAAAAAGGGGAAATACGAGGCTAAGGGACATCTTTGATACCACAGAAACATACCAAGCCAATAGTATAGTATTAACATGTCATAAGGTTCTAACAACACCTCTAATAGATAGATAGGAGCGGTGGCCAAAACAATCTCCAGGCTCACCCTCATGGTTGTAAGTTTCCAACATAAGAAGAGTCAATACATAGCATAAATCAAGAGAAGTATGCCCTCGGAGTTGAGGACTCACCAACTTGCTTGAGAGAAATTGTACTAGCCACGTGGAGGAGGAGGATGATCAAGTGGGGCTCCGGTTCATATATGGTAACATCATGCAGGAATAGAGTACGCTTTAGTATGTTTGAATGTACTAAGTATGTAAGATGTAATACAGCAAGAGATAGGCAACATAGGAAAAATGCAATATCATAAGCAATGGATAGCATAATAACAATATGACATGTAAGATTGATGCTTGAAGTAAAACATGTTTATATAGAACATATTACATATGTAGGAAGAGACCGTCATCATAAACCAAGCTAACTTTGTACTTGGAATCCAAGGTAGACCACCCCTTAGAGGTGATTGAGGAATCAACCCCTCAATTGATTGATGGTTGTTACACCCTACCATCCATGGTCATTGAGATATCAATCCATCAATTGGTTAATGGCATGACCACCCCCATCCCAAGTGATTGTGGAATAAACACCCAATTGGTTGATGGGCATGACCACCCCCCATCCAAAGTGATTGAGGTATCAACCCCTCAATTGGTTAATAGGCATACCACCCCCCATCAAGATGGTTGAGGCAACTTAACCCTCCTCAACTAGGTATGGTCAACTCACTGTCACGACCCAAGCACCCCCCATCAAGATGGTTGAGGCAATTTACCCCTCCTCAACAAGGTATGGTCAACTCACAACACTATAGATACGTTCCATGAAATCAACATATATATACCTCCCTTTCATCATCATAAAGTCATTCAAGTCATAGGTCATTCAATAGATCATCTATAGCTCAACAATCCAAAATCAGACATTTTATCAAACACTTGGCGGGTGTGTAATGCAAGTGTATGATCATGAAATTCAAGAGTGACCATGCAAGAAAACTCAATGTAAAACCACCCACCAACACTTGGTAATACCCTCATGCATGATACATCAAAACTCTCCATCAAAGCTCAGAATATATCATAGATTCATAGCTCAAAACATTCTTAAACAATCATACTTTTTATGACACCCTAACACAGTTCATAATTACATTCATAATAAGTAAGATCCACAAGTAAATCAACTTATAATCATACAATTTATCTAAAATGGAAGGTTGGGCTCCATGGATGAAAGAACCCAATGGTTGCAACCCACATACCTTAGACCTTGATTCTCTTGAAATTGAGTTGGGAAAGAATGGAAGCTTGGAATGGTATCTTGAAATCCAAACTTATTCTTGAGTTTCTTTGAACTTGTATGGGGTCCTTAGTAGAGGCTTTTGAGAGTGAATTCAAGTTGAGAGTAATAAGTTTGATCCTTTGGAAAAGGGTTCAAGTCTTTTCGGGAGGTTAAGATAGTATTGGAAGTCTAAAAAGGTCATTAGAATGAATTAAATTCACAAAAATGCCATTAGTGAACGGATGGAAAAATTGGCAAAGTGATTTCCCACTGAGGCCCACACAGGTCGTGTGGCACTCTACGTGTCATATGGAGTGCCTATGAGGTGAGTCTTGGTCAAAAATTGGAAGTTGGAACACTTGGAAAAATTAAATTCATTGTCACTTTGATCGGAGTCTCCATGGGGCCAAGTGGTGCTACACGGACCATGTAGTGGCCCGTGGAGTTACCTTTGGTGAGAGAAAATGTTTCTAAGAGACCAATGCTAAGGACCATGACTCGTGAGACCTACCACAGCCCCTACAGCTGGTCATGGCACAACACTTGGCCAAAAACTCCTCCCATGCTCACTAAGCTTCACATACACACACCCCACGGCCACCCAAACGATTAGTAGTAAGCCACACGGTCCATGCCACTAGCCGTGTCACATGGACTAGACCAAAAATGGTCTTTCCCAGCTCAAGGTAGCCCAAACGGACCGTCCAAAGCTCTACTGCCCGTCAAGATGCCCATGTGGTTTCACTGCACGGGAGGGTCTCACAAAAATGGATATAACACCTTCATCCCAACTCGAAAGGTGGTGAAAATAAGGGTGTTGGAAAGCTTACTCAAAGGGCTTTCATTTGACATGTCATGGGTTATCTAGTTCGAAGTGTGCTAAAAGTTATACTCATTTAAATTTGACATTGGCACAAAGCAACACCAAAAACTCAATTCATAAGGAAGACTTGAACTCGTCTAAGTACTGGAAGTCTCCCACGACCCTAATACACTCCCAACCTAACAAAATAAGGCTTGAAAGATGGATACATAAGAGCATGGAGTTATAGGATGTCACAATATCTCTCCCTTGGGAACATTCCTCCCTAAATGTCAAAGAAGCATACAGAAGGAAAGCAATCATGAAGATTTTTAACCTAACATGGATGCAACAAATGCACTTAAACATTATTTTCAAAAAGATTCAACATGAATATCAAAATGACCATAACCTTGTCAACATTAACATGAATGCATACAAGTGACGAAGTCTTATAGGGGACTTAGATTAGTACCTTAGGCTTGAGTAAAATAGAAGAGATAGGGATATTGCTTTTGCATGTCCGCCTCAGCTTCCTATGTGGCACTTTCAACTTGTTGGTTTCTCCAAAGAACCTTGACAGAAGTTATCTCTTTATTCCTCAATCTCTTTACTTGTCTATCCAAGATTTCTACCAGAACCTCCTCATAAGACAAATAGTCTTCAATAACCCCTACAACATCAAGAGGAACAATAGCACTTGGGTTAACTATGCATTTCCTCAACATAGATATATGGAAGACTAGATGAACCATATGCATGTCATTCTGAAATTCCAACTCATAGGCCACCTTGCCAATTCTTCTCAACACTCTATAAGGACCCATAAATCTAGGGCTCAACTTACTATTTTTGCCAAACCGGACCACACCCTTCATGGGTGAGACCTTCAAATATACCCAATCACCATCTTTGAATTCAAGATCCCTTCTCCTCACATCAGCATAGGAATTTTGTCGACTTTGGGCAGTTTTCAATCTCTCCTTAATCACCCTCACCTTCTCCATAGCCTCTATAACCAAATCCAAACCTAACAAGACTATCTCCCCCACCTCAAACCATCCAACCAGGGACCTACAATACCTTCTATAAAGTGCCTCAAAAGGAGCCATACCAATGCTTGCATGATAGCTATTATTATAAGCAAACTCAATCAATGGAAGATGATCATCCTAACTACCCTTATACTCTTATACACAAGCCCTAAGCATATCCTCAAGATTTTGGATAGTTCTTTTGGCTTGGCAATCTGTTTGAGGGTGAAAGGTCGTACTAAGCTTAACCTTGGTACCAAGACCTCCTTGGAGGGACTTCCAAAAATTTGAATTGAATTGAGCACAATGATCTGATATGATAGACAAAGGCACTGCATGCAATCTCACTATCTCCTGGATATACAATTTAGCATAGTCTTCGGCACCATATGTAGTCTTAACGAGTAGGAAATGAGCTGACTTTGTCATCCTATCAACCACAACACAAATAGAATCAAAACCCTTTTCTAGTCTTAGGCAACCCAACCACTTCTAAGTATGAATCTCTATATAATGAGTTAGGCCACCTGGCCTTTGATGTTTGGCCTTTACTTGTTGGCAATTATGCAACCGGATACAAATTTGGCATTTTCCCTCTTCATACCTTCTCACCAATACACCTCACTCAAATCTCTATACATATCCGTAAAACTGGGGTGAATAAAGTAGGAAGAATTATGGGACTCATCAAGAATCTTCTCTCTCAAGCCATCAACACTAGGCACACTTAACCTACCTTGGTAACTAAGGGCACCATCTCCCCCTTGAGAGAACACCTCCACCATATAGTCTCTCACCAAGGTCTTCAACCCTAACAAGATAGGTTCAAGAGCTTGCATTGCCTTTACCTTCTCAACCAAAGAAGATTTAGAACCATCAACCACCACTACCCCACCATTGTCAACCTCTTCCAACCTAACCCCAAATCTAACCAACCAACGGACCTCCCTAGCCACCTCCTTGCCACCACCATCAACATGAGCTAGGCTACCCATAGACACCCTACAGGCATTGGCTACAACATTAGCCTTATCAGAATGATAATGCACACTCATATTATAGTCTTTAAGAAGCCCTAACCACCTTCTTTGTATCAAGTTCAGATCATTTTGAGTGAAAACATATTAGAGACTTTTATGGTATGTAAACACATCAACATGTACCCTATACAAATAATGACACCAAATTTTCCAAGCAAATAACACGACAGCCAATTCAAGATCATGGGTAGGATAATTCATTTCATGTACTTTGAGTTGTCTAGAGGCATAAGCTATAATCATACCATTTTGCATCAAAATACAACCTAAACCAATTCGGGAGGCATCATATACATAACAAACCCTTCCAACCCTTCCGATAATAACAAGATGGGAGCAGAGACAAGCTTATCCTTCAAAGTTTGGAAACTCTTTTCAGACTTTTTGATCCATACAAATTTACCCTTCTTTTGGCTCATGACAAATCTCTGATAATAACCCACTAAGCCCAAGAAGCTTCTAATATCTCATGGGGTCAAAAGTCCAAGCAGATTTCTAATCACTTCCATCTTTTACGGATCCACCTTATTGCCATCCCCCAACACCACATGAACTAGAAAGGTAACCTCTTACAACCAAAACTCATATTTCTCACACTTGGAATACAACTTCTATTCATTTGGAATCACTTACATGCTCCTTCTCACTATGGGAAAAGATCAAATTATAATCAATGAAGACCACAATAAATGAATCAAGGTAGGGTTTGAAGACCCTATTCATAAGTTCTATGAAGATAGCCGGTGCATTGGTAAACCAAAAAGACATAACTACGAATTCATAGTGCCCATATCAAGTCTAGAAAGCCGTCTTGGGAATGTCACACTCCCTCACATTCATTTGGTGATACCTGGACCAAAGATCAATCTTGGAGAAGTGGCTAGCTCCTTGAAGTTGGTCAAATAGATCATCAATCCTTAGTAGAGGATACTTATTCTTGATGATGACTCTATTAAGTTGCTAGTAATCAATAGATATTCTAAGAGAACCATCCTTCTTCTTCACAAACAACACCAGTGCACCCCAAGGTGATTAGCTAGACCTAATAAAACCCTTCTAGAACAAATCCTTTAATTGCTCTTTCAGCTCCTTCAACTCAGCCGGGGCCGTATGGTAAGGAGGCATAGAAATAGGTTGAGTGTCAGGAAGCAGATTTATGCAAAAATCTATTTCCTTTTCGAGGAGAACACTGGGAAGGTTATATGGGAAGACATCTAGGAACTCATTAACCACTGGAATCGATTCTATGGGAAGGACTTTAGACTCAATATCCCTAACCCTCACAAGATGATAAAGACACCCCTTAGAGATCAACGTTGGGCTTTAATGCATGAAAAAAACCTACCCTTAACTACCACATCATGACTCTCCCACTCAAGGACGGGTTCATTAGGAATTTAGAATTTGACCCTATGAGTTCTACAGTCAATAGAGGCATGGAATGTATGTAACCAATCATCACAAGAATAATTTCAAAATCTAACATGTCCAACTCAACAAAGTCACATGGACATATCTTATACAAAATGCAAATGAAATAATTTTTATAGAACCTATTAGAAACAATAGATGCACCAACGAAAGTAGACACCTCATATAGTTTACACAATAACTTGAATTTAACATGGAACATTTTGGAAACAAAGGGGTAACAAAAAAAAGAGTGGCACCCGAGTCAATCAACACATACTCATAAAAATCAAAGACTTTTAACATACTGGAGATGACATCGGGAACCTCATCAACCCTTTACCACCCACAAAAATGCCATTAGTGAATGGTTGGAAAAATTTACAATGTGAAGCTCCACTGAAGGCCTCACGGGTCATGTGGCATCCACAGTTTGTGTGGAGTGCCTGCGACATGAGATATGGTCAATTATTTAAAGATGGAAAACATAGAAAAATTACTGTCATCGTCACTTTGACGGGCCACTTTCACGGGTTATGTGGTACTGCACAGACCGTGTAGTGGTCCCTAGAACCACACCTAGAGAAACAATTATTGCTAGGCCACACCACACCCCAAGTCCATGAGCCATCTGACCTGCCACAGTCCGTCATGGTGCCCATGGCACCACAATTGATCAAAACACCTCCCACTCCCACTCTTCCTCACCTGCATACACTTCACGACCAGCCACACAGTTAGTGGCAAGCCGCATGGCCCGTGCCACTTGTCTGTCACATAGCTTAGACCAAAAATGGTGTTTTTCAACTGAAGACAGCATAGACGGCCTGTTTAAAGCTCCACTGCCCGTCAAGTTGCCCGTGTGGTTTCACTGCACGGGAGGGTCTCACGAAAAGAGTTATAACTCATTTACCTGAAATCGAAATAAGATGAAACCAAGTGCATTAGAAATCTAACTAAAGGAGCTTTCATTTGACATGTTGAGAGCCATACAGTTCAAAGTGCGCTAAAAGTTATGCTCATTTAAAGTTGACCCATGCATGAACCAACACCCAAAACTCAACTCATAGAGAAGTCTTGAACTCGTTTAAGTACTACACGTCTCCCATGACCCTAATACACTCCCACCTATACAAATAAGGCTTGAAATATAGGTATATAAGAACATAGAGTTACGGGGTATCATAGCGTTGTTGGCATTTTCTTGGGCCATTTTTCTTGTAGTTCTGTGGATCTTTGGATCAAATGGAGTTAAGAAATTGCCTTCACTCCGAGTATTTAGCATAGACTACTCGTATACCCCACAAAAATACAAAAACAAAAGTAAAAAAAAGGGAACTAAGGATTAACACTTAAATTTTTTAATGAATCAACTTAAGTCCAGTCATATTCTTGGGCAACTGTGCCAAAATCTTGATATCACCGAAGTTACACCTCCTTTTTAGTGGATAAAGAGGTCTTTGTTAAGATAAAAACCCTAAGCAAGGTTAGGGTTGAACGCACTTGGAATACGTACACTCAAGAGATATTTACCAATAAACAATTCAAGTAGTTATACAACTAAGTTCTCAAGGGGGGTTGCAATAATCAATAAAAGAGTAAACTAAATCATAAGAGACAATCAATAATAGAGAGCAACTAGGGTATAGTGTTCCCCATGATTTACCAAATTAGTATCACTAGATAACCTTATTCTTGTCAAGTATATAGCATGTAGGACAGTAATTTAATTTCACCAGGACATTTGGTCAAAGGTGAGAGGCGAATTTCGCTATGTGATTTGGCACATCTCCATAGGGTGTAGTACTAACCATTACCTATATGTCCCAATACAACCTCCCCTTGGCCCAGTTTGGTTGATTAGATTAGAACACATCATTCAAATCCTGTTAATCAATCTCTTTTCCTATTCATTACTACCTTGGTCTAGTCTGTAATACTAGGCAGGTTCTAATATTGGCCACCACTAGAAAATATGTAAAATGAAGAGAATTGATTAATACATACATATATCCTATCCAAGAATTGTAAATTATTAGGGTTTACTTAGTTAGTTCTTCATGGTTCCTACAACCCTAGTTGTGGATTCAGCTATTCTTGGTATGTGTAGATGATGAAATTATGAATTGAGAAAACATTATTAAATACTTACACAATTGAATTTAGATCAAGCAAACCCATAAAGAATGAGAATCACAAGCTTCAAGATCAAATTTACCCAGAAGTGTTTTCTTACAATCTTCTCTCTTGAGTATTGAGTTCTCCAAGTACAAACCCTAAAAATACTGAATAATGACGTCTTCTCAAAAAATAACCTAAAAGTACTATTTATAGGAAATACAATTAAGTTCTAAATAAAATAGAAAAACTTGTCGACAAACTCCATGAAAGGTCTCTATGATTCGTAGTATCTTCTATAAATCGTAGAGGGGGTCTCGTAGTCAGCTCCTAGGATTTTGGACTTTTCTTCTACAAAACCACTTTACAACTAGTAAACTGATCCACAACTCCTATTGCATGTTCGTAGGCTTCAACTTATCAAACTATCTCTCACTTGAAATCTTCACAAAACCCATCAATACGACTCGTAGAATGCTCTACAACTCATATGTATGTCTCATTGAGCTTATCTTCGAAATTCATCCTTCACTAAAATTCGTCACCAAACTATCTCTATGACTCATAGAATGCTCTACGATCCGTAGCATCCACAGTTTGTGTGGAGTGCCTGCGACCAAACTATCTCTATGACTCATAGAATGCTCTACGATCCGTAGAGGGTCTTGTAAATCATCAAAAACTAGCAGTCTTCTATAATTTTGCACCAAATTATGGCCAACTTTTACTCTTGCAAAAATCTATCATATCTAGGCCATCTTGCGGATGGGTTTTGAGACGAGGGTTCCCAGGAAATAGCCTCTCTATTTAGGTAGTGGTAAGGCTGCGTACATCCACCCTCCCCAGACCCCACTTGTGGGATTTTACTGGGTATGTTGTTGTTGTTGTTAAAACACATAAAAACCCATAAATATCACATTGAGAATACACAAAATCCTATGTTTTAAGCCCCTAATATGTTACATTTTGATAGCACATCAGTGGAAACCATGAGGAATTAACAAAAACTAGATAGTTCATAATCCTAGAAAGGTGTGTATGCATGTATTAACTAACTCTCTTCATTTTACATGTTTTCTAATGGTGGCCAACATTAGAACACAACTAGTGTTACTGACTGGACCAAGATAGTAATCAATAGGAAAAGAGATTAATTAACAAGATTTTATTGATGTATTCTCATTTAATCAACCAAACTGGGCTATGGGAAGGTTGTATTGTGACTAATAAGTAATAGTTAGTAATACACACTATGGAGATATGCCAAGTCATATAGTGAAATTCACCTCTCATCTTTGACCAAAGGGCTTGGTGAACATAACTTATTGTCCTGCATGTTACACACTACAACTTATTATTAGGTGGTACTAAATAAGGAATCATGGGGAACACAAAACTCTAGTTTCTCTCCATATTGATTTCTCTCTTATGATAAGTAGTTTAGTTTTATTTTATATTAATTATTACAAACCCCCCCTTGGGGCAGTAAGTTGGTTAACCACTCGAATAATAGTCATTGAATTCGATTGATCTACGTATTCCCTGTGGGTTCAACCCTAACCTTTGTTAGGTTCTATTTCTTGACAGCTACCAATTTATCCTCTAAAAGAATGTGTAACTTGGCTGACATCAAGATTTTGGTACCACTATTGGGGAATACGGCTAGACTTAATTAATTCATAATAATTTGAGTGTTAATCCTTATTTCCCATGTTACATTTTTGTTTGTTGCTTTAGTCATTTTTCAGGGTGTAAGTATAGTGTCTGCCCAACATCAGGAGTCAAGTCAATTCTTTAACTCTGTTTAACCTAGAAATCCATAGAACATTGAAGAGAATGTTCCAAGATAATGCCAACAACATGGCCAATGCAGCTCCGAATAGAAACAACAATGAGAATATTGATAGTCAGAACCCACCTCCTCCTAAGGACATTGCTCCATAACCTCAGGATTTTAATGCCAATGCTTACCAGTAGAATCAATATAGGCTGAATCCTATGGCCATGGAGGTGACTAAAGCTATTGTGTTGTCATTTGTTACTTCAGAAGCTGCAGAACCATGGGCTATTTGCGGGCTTACCATCAAAGTATCCTTATAGCCACCTACACAATGTGGCATTCATCTACAAGAGTCTGGTAGGAACACAAAATCTGTCTATGGATGCTATGTGATTTCATGCCTTCCCATTATCTGTTCTAAGCAATACAACATTTATGGCTATTTGAGCTCTCGCAAAGTTCGATCACCAATTGGGAAGACTTGCAGAAGGCCTTTTTGGGAACGTACTTCCCTAGATCATAGAAGCTCTAGTTGAACAACTAGATCAATAACTTTGAGAAACTTCCTGGTGATTTGATTGGTACTACTTGGGAGCGGTTCACCAAATATTTGAGGAGTGTCCCAGATCAGAAGATAGGTGATGATGCCTTGGTGGAGATTTTCTATCGTGCCTTTATGAGAATAGTCAGACTTGTGTTGACACTATCATGCAGGGCATGTTCATGGATTAGCCATTTATAAGGATCTCAGAGCGAATATAGAGAGTTGTCAAGACTAATAGTGCATAGGGGCAGAGAGATAGAGCATTTACTAAAATTTCGTGCCATATCGGTGTTGGTCTAGAGGTGATGATGAAGCAGAACCAAGAGTGAGTCAATGCAATGGTTCATCAACCTCCATGTGCACCCATGTATGATGAGTCTTATTATGATAAGGACGTGTGTTTTGTTTCTAATTAGATGGGGGGTCAGGACTATTGGCGCTAAGTTCAAGGAAGCCAAGGCCAGAACTTCAACAGAGATGGAGCTTTCAGGGACAACCACAAAGGATATTATGAGAGGAGTAGGGGTCTAGAGAGAGATGCAGATTGAGGTCATAGAGAAGGTTTCAAAAATGGTACCTATATGCAACCACATAACAACGACGTAGGTGCTAGTAGCTCTAGAATTAAGGAGATGTTTGATTGCTTGTTCAAGAAAGCTGTGACACAGGATGAGACTTTGAGCAGCATGAAATCTGAGATTTCCAAAATCAATCAGAAAATTGAGTCATAATCTGTGGTTATCAAATAGTTTCAACAATAGTTTAGTCATGTGTCGACTCAATTAAACCAATGTCAGAGGGGTACACTACCTAGCAATTCAGTTCAAAAACCTAATAATGAAGGGCAGAGCATTGTGGTTACTACATAAGGTAGCAAAAGCACCATTGATGCTCCTATGCCAATTGATAAGGATGATGTTCGATAGGAGATAATTGCACCAAAGATGTGGAGATAGGATATAATTATGGCAATGATGGGGTAATCAGAGTTGCTAATATGCTACAGAAGTTGAAGCCCATTCCTAGACCTCCTCCTCCCTTCTCTCAAACAATCAAAAAGAGGGAAGAGAAAGGCAAGTTGAAGCACTTTCTCTCCATGCTTAAACCTTTCTCCATCAACGTCCCTCTCATTGAGGCACTGCAGAAAATGCTAGGGTAGGTGAAGTACTTGAAGAACCTAGTCACTAAAATGTGCACCATGTTTCAGGCACTCTTCTAAGAGCTTCAGCATTATAGTGCTATTGCTACGAGGACGGTGGTTTAGCAGTAAAAAGATCCTTGTTCTTTCACCATATCCTGCACCATTGGAGATATGGAGTTTGCTGGGGCACTATGTGAACTTGGTGCTAGAATTAATCTGGTGCCCCTTGTAGTCTTCAAGAAGCTTGGATTGGGAGCCCTTACTCTAATGAGCATGCAGTTACTGATGATGGATGACATGGTGAAGAAGTATGTGGGGATATTATATGATTTGTTAGTCAAAGTTGAAAAGTTTATATTCTCTATAGACTTCGTGATCCTAGATTACAAAGTTGACTTTGATGTCCCAATCATCTTGGGAAGATCGTTTCTAGCCACTGGCGAGCACTAATGGATATGAGAGTCGGTCAACTCAAGTTCAGATTGAACGTCGAAGAGGTTGTCTTCAATATATGTCAGTCCATGAAGCGTCTACATGATTTAAAGAGTAAAGTTTTGGCAATTGGTGAAGTATACGTAACCAATTTGTTCAAGTAGTATCGCGACAATAAATAAGGCACTACTTGGGAGGCAATAAAATAAAGGAAAATGTAATAGTGTAGTTGTAGGTTTATTTTCATCTTTTAGATTCATAGGTTGTTCAGTTGCTTGTATTTTAATTGTAATTTTGGATATTGGGCTAGTTACATATAAGGTAAGAGTGTGTTCTATGAAGAATATGCAGGTACAGGGCTAAGCCAGCCATTTTTGGTTGATTAGAGCATGAGGAAGTATCTATACGACTGGTTCTATGGGTCATAAATCACTTTACGACCTGTACACCATCTCATAGAGTTTTCTAGTAAGCCCAAAGGTTACACACTAGTCCACGAGCTAACTTTATGATTCATAGATAAAACTATGGGTCATAATGGGGCTCATGGACCCCATGTAAGTTTCCTAAAATTTTTCTAAGTGTTGAGGTCTCTACGACAAACTACACAAGTTGTAAATCACTTTACGACTCATAGAATGGTTCGTCTAACCCAGTCCTAAAATCTAGGGTTTGGATGTTCTACAAAACCATAGTTCAAGAGCCGTAAAACACTCCAAGGCCCGTAATCAAGGTTTCGTAGAGTCCAGGCCTATTAGATTTTAGTTGAACCGGTCGAGTTATAAATAATGGGGTCAAATTATTTTGACCCCATTCCTAACTTAATTTATAAAATTACCCATCCAATCCCTACCCCCACATGAATCAGACCATCCACGGCAGCCGTACACCTATTTTTTGACAATCTAGTATTTAGTGCCTAGTCATCTACTTCATCTTCTTCAACTTAATCACACATGTTAGTCAGTCTTCGGTTAATTCAGAACCTTTAATTTACCTTTTCTTGTATGATTAAATTGGAAAATATATTAGGAATGGTAGTTGGGACATGAAATCTATGTTTGATGTTAACATATGATTATTTAATTTGGGTTGCCCATGTTTGAATATTTACCTATGTACGGAATTAGGAAATATGGCCTCAATTATATTTTGAATTGTTTTTGGTGCCTATTGATTCACCCATAATGTATGATCAATTGATTTTTTATGTAAAATAGGGGGGGTGATGATATAGGTACATAATCTTGTTGAAATTTTAACATAAGTGGTTGGAATTGTAAGATAAATATGCTTAATCACTTTTGATGGGGTATATGTGTTGAATAACATATAGAGGGTATTGGTTGTGGTAGGGAAATAATGTGGGTGTGTGCATTTTTGCTTCAATACTGGTAGAATACTTGTTGAAAAATTCATTTGGGGTCTGTTGTGATGGGCTTAGAAACTTAGGTAACTGAGTTTTCTTATTTAAAAGTTGCTTCTACCACCCGTAGATCATTCTACGAGCCATAATTGCCCTTCATACAAGATTCCAAAAACTTGAAGTTTCTGAATATACATCAGAAAAGATCTTCTGAGAATAGTAGATCACTTTACAGCTCATTGATAGGTCTCGTAGATCCTTACCTAGAATAAATTCACTCACTAGAAATCTCTATGACCCAGTCTACGCCTCGTAAACCACTTTACGTGTCATACCTGTTCATGTATACTTTTCCAATGAAAAAAATTATTTGAATCCTTATTTTATAAAAGCTTATTATAGCAAGTAGTACCAACTACGGCCCGTAAAGATGCTTTCGTAGACCCTTCTGCAACTTTAGCTAAAATATTTTTGTGTTTAAATTTTTTGATTTGTGGGGCTAACCAAGGTGCATAAAATGTTCATGTTTTTAGTACTTTGGCCCCTAAAGCCAATTCCTCCAATGATGAGTAGGTCCCGACTATGAGCGGATCGGTAGAGGAGCTTGGAGTTACTCTGGATCCAAAGGCAGATTGACCATAGACTAGAGCTGCTGCAAAAGCTGGGCAGACTCAGGCTCTCGTTGCTCATACTCCCTAGTCTGATGAGGGAGGCAATACATTAGCGATTCACCCCAGATGACTCTATCCAAAGAGTAGTCCAGCTCTAAGGAAGGTTCTAAGGACGGCTCAAACACGGAGTCCTCCGTTGGACCCCGATTATCACCATCTCCACCTGATGCCCTCACTAGTCGATGGTGTGTCGTGAGTATGCGTGACATCTACATGGAGAGCTAGTAGCAAACTGAGCGAGGCAAGTTAGCCTGCTCTATAAATGAGGAGCCTAGAGTCATCTCTGATAGACTCGACAGTATCTCTCATCTCCAGGACATAATGATTCGCTATGGGCTTCAGTGGCTCACACACTCTCTTGGACGATACTCCCCAACCATGGTGAAAGACTTTTATGCTTCCTATGCAGCTATGGTACACAACACTCTTCCCAAGGGGTAAAAGCCCCTCGCTTAGCCCAGACTAACCGAGATAAGAGTAAGGGGCCAACAGATGGATATATCGGACACCACCATCCATAGGATACTTTTTGGACCAGAGTACCCTACTTTAAGATCCACCGCAAAGTTTGACTTCAGGGTGGGGCACTTGAGGGATCCCAAGTTATGAGAGATCTAGAGTAACGAGCCAGCTTGATGAGATAGGTGGCTAGTTAATATTACTGAGTAGGATTCGAAACCTGCTTGGGTCACCACTAACTCGGAGCCTATTATCAAGGCTTCACTCAATTTCCCCACCAAGTTTTGGTGGGTAGTTGTTCGTTCACACATCCAACCTACACTTACTGATCATATGTTATGCCAGAGCATGCAACATTGGCTACCAGCATCTTAGCTGGTTATGACATTAATTGGGCCCACTTTATAGCCAAGTAAATCCACGAGGCCACCCTAAAGAGGTCCACCTCTATCCCATTCCGTTGCTTGATATACGAGATCTATCTAAAGTCGAGGGTGAAGAGTTTGCACCAGCTGGACCAGTTGATTAATATCTAGGTACACTGTATTATAGCTTGATCAAGGCTGAAGAGAACATCTCTTATGTCTGAGATGTTAACCCTAGCAACACTACTTGAGGGTTCACAGACTACTACCACCATTGTTTCTTCTACTGACAGGAGGCTTCAATAGCCCGAGGTAGATGAGGATAGAGGGCCCACCACTTTTGATCCTACACCATAGGCCACGATGTCACAGGATACTCCCAAAGGCATGGTTTACTTATTTGTTGCATCAATATAGGCCTTGGCTCAGAGGTTATCTCTTGCTGAGTCGCAATTGACTCAACTTGTTCATCAGATCATGCCATGGGTTCTCCAGGCCATTTCAGACTCGGAGAGATGTATGTAGGCATTCATTATTTCTATATTTAAGATAGTGTCTCTACAGTGGATGCCAGGATTAATGCCTTCGAGGAGAGGGTACAATAAAGCATGCGTATAGCCTGCCCATCACACATGATAGCTCTTTAAATGGAGATCCAGTAACTCCGGGCCAACATGATAGCAGTATTGGCAGCACTAATTACACTACTAAGGACTACACCTCACGTGTCGATAGTTCACCATTTTGCTCTTGATGAGCCTATACTGCCTTCCCACGGGAAGAGACCCCACGAGGATAATGATTCAGATGACATATGCTCACGGTCGAGGCTTATAGAGTAGGATGAGCTCGAACTTGTCTTGAGGATATCAACACAAGAGAAGAAGAGGCAACGAGCTTAAGAGCGTGAGAGCAGGAGGGGAGCTGGCCCATATAGAGTGCAACTGCTGAGCATACTATCCCACAGGAGGAGGGTGGCAAGACTCAGCCATAGACGGATAATTAAGAGTCCAGGTATGATTTTTGACCCCTTATTATTTATTTCAGTTTGATTTTATGCATTGGGGACAATGCATATCTCTTTTCAATAGGGTATGGATGGTTATGGTTCTCAGTGAAGTCTAAGTAGCTTGGGTCCATAACTACTCTAATTTTTTATCATAGGGTGTTCTTGCTTGTGTTCTTTTTCCCTACGAATATTTACTTTCTGTTGAACCGATATGTTTAGGATGTTTAGGTAGTACTTGTAGCATATAGTACTAATACCTATTGCATATAGCATGTTTTTGTGTTTTGTTTGAAAAATGATACCCACCAATAATTTTAATTAGTAGTTAGATAGAAACCACGCATGTTTAGGTGTGTGACAATGTCTTTTCGGATAAGTGAAGATCAATTGAGATGAATAGCATGATATGAGAGTCTTTTATTGATATGTATGTAGTGCCATGTGAGTGTGGGCCTTAAAAATTATTAAATTCATGGGTTTTGTACTAATTTAGAACTTGCCCTGTTACTCTAAGTTAGACTGTACATTAGTTGGATTAAGAAAGGATCTTAGGCCTTTTTTCTTAATTGTCCATTTAGCCTAAATGACCAACAAAAATTTCAATATATCCTTTGTTCCTAATGTTTGAGACTAATATGTACCTATTCTTTGAAAACACCTAATTAACCTTGCCTTGTTATTTGTAAAATTCAGAAAATGGCCCTGCTCCTTCCTTGAACATTGTGTACCTTGACTGAGGCAAAAAGCCTTAGTTGAGGGTGGCTACCAAAAGTGACCCTGATTCTGAGGATGGATATTTTGCACCTCAACACAAGCTAAAAGTCTAAGTTGAAGGTGCTGATGTAAGGGTAAAACACAGAGATAAGGAGAGAAGTTAGTGATACAAAGAAAAAGGGAGAATCCTGTATTGGGTGCAAAAAAAGTGATGCCTTAGTTGTGAGCTAAAAAGAAAAATAAAGTGAAAAGTAAGGCAAAAAGCTTTAAAATGAAAAGAAACCACCCAAAAATGCATGAAATAGGAAGAACGGAGAATGAGGTGAAAGTAACATAGTGTTAGACCCCTAAGTTTGGACTTAGGCGCAGGCGGGCGGAGGCAATGTCAAGAGCTTGTGCATTGCCCCTTGGCATGTGTCTATGAGGGTGCAGGCAGTGTGCGGCGACATGTGGGCATCGGAAGCAATGTGCGGGTGTTGCATACAGCATGATGTGCAATTGGGTCAAGTGCTTGAGTGTTGGCAGGCGGCTTGACAAAGGCGCAGGCATGTGCGCAGGCGCAGGTATGTGCGCAGGGGTAGGCATGTGCGCAGGCATGTGCGCAGGTGCAGATGATGGGCGCAGACATGCGCGAGGGCGACAGACGCAGAGGCGGACTGGCGCGCAGACAACATGCCCGTGCAGGCAGCGTTTGCGAGATTGGCGCACGGGCATTGGCGCGAAGGCAAGCTGGGTCAAGGCAGATGACATGAGTGTAGGCATGTGTAACACCCCACGCATATATTCTAAGTATTTATACTATACACATGAA
>DF363039.1:9090-38639 GCA_000787875.1 Solanum virginianum
CCTCTCTACTTCTATGAGGTAGTGGTAAGATCTGCGTACATTCTACCCTCCCCAGACCCCACTTGTGGGATTCCACTGGGTATGTTGTTGTTGTTGAAATCTTGTGGTGAAATAGATTGTGGAGAAGATATTTTATGGGTAAAAACGAAGGATAAATTAATAGCATTAGAGTTTGCATGTCATCAAGTAAGCAAAGCAGTGTGGAAGTGAATCTATAAAAGGCTGTTTCTTTCTTTTTTTTTTGTCCCAATCAAGTAACTAGAAAAAACTCTACCTCATTCCTTTAGAGACTCATGCTTAAGAATATAGTTGAATTTCCTAAAATATTTTGAGTTGAAAGGATTGCTAAGTCAACACCTTGACTTGTCATTTTTCTTTCCTTTTTTTTTTTTTGGAGAAGAAAACTTGTCAAAATTTTTTTGAAAAAGAAACTTAAGCCCTATCTATAAATACTGTAACATGACTACATAATAGCCACTCTCACTTATCAAAAAAACAAATAGAAACCTAACCCCTGACTCAAAACCATATGATACAACATATGAACATGTTAAAATCAATTTAATATCCTGAAAACCAACCTAAATATATTAATTGAATCAGATCTCTATATTTCTATTTCTATAATGCAAAACCTAATATAGCTTTCTTTTGTGATATGTCCTGTTTCTTTTACTTATTGGAATGTAATGTTTATGCATCCTCTTGGATATGATGTCTGTCACAAATCCGTTTTCCACAATCCTATGATATTACCTTTTGTACAACTTTGATATTCGAGGCGTAGTCATAATTATAGAAGTTGAAAATATGATGACATCAACATCCAAGGATGTGGTCTAATGGTCAATAAAGTGGGAGAATAACCATGATCTATCATGTTCGAAGCTCCAACGATGGCAAAAAAAATAAAAATAAAAAAAATAGGTGATTTCCTGGCATCTGCCTAATCTTTGGTGGAATAGTAACCTGATACTTGTGCTGGTGGGAGGTAGCAAGTTTTCGGTGGAATAGTTGTGATGCACGCAAGTTGACCAGTACACCATCATCATAAAGGAAGTGATGACACCACACTAGCATTAAATTGTTTAGAGCTATCAAATTAAGGCTTTTATTTAAGAACCCAGATAAAAATATAGACAATCTATCTCATAGTATTATCAAACACAACTGCATAGATGGATTATCTTGGCCTTGTGTCAATCACTGCATGCATGCGAACTAGCACAGAAACATTACAATCTTTGTCATCACTGTCTTTGCAGGATGCTAGAGAAAGTTTGCAAGGATTCCCAGCTGCTTGTTGATCTTTATGTGAATTATGATTGTGATCTTCAAGCACCTAACTTGTTTGAGCGAATGGTCTCTCTCTCTCTCTCTCTCTCTCTCTCTCTCTCTCTCTCTCTCTCTCTGTAGTAAGTTGGCTTTGCAATATCTTGGTTATTGTATGACCCAAATGTCCTCTCTCTATTTGGTTTCTCTTATAGGTGACCACAATATCTAAAATTGCACAAGGGACGCAAAATGCAGAGCCAAATTCAGTTGCCACATCCCAGATAGCATCAATCAAAGCATCCTCTCTTCAGGCAACTCTTTAGAATACCTTCTTCTTGAGATTTCGTAGGAATTTCAATATTATACTTCACCCTTACACTTTCTTTTGTGCTGCTCTTGACCTTTATAGTGTCTTGTAAATGTGCTAAAATCTCTTGTCGAATGGGAGAAGCGTTGGACAGAGTCAGAAAGGCTGAATAATAGGAATCAGTCTTCTGAAGAAGAAAATTTAAAGGGAGACCTTGATAAGATGAGAGACATGGATGATTCACCCAGTAATTTTGAGAAATTGAAAGCCCACAAATCTACTGTTGAAGCAGCTATTTCTGAAGTATGTCGTTTTGGCCCATTCTCATAGAAATGAGGAAATTATCAGCCTTTGATTCTTCTGTTTTAATATCTATTTGGATAAAGTATCTGCTTGCTTGGGCTGGATAATTAATGTTTGGTTTCTTCGAAATAATGCAGTTCAATCGAAAACCCACAAAGGGAATTGAACATCTAATATCTAATGGGCTGATTGATAACTCACCAACTTCAGTTGCTCAATTTCTCAAAAGTTCTCCTAACTTGGACAAGGTAAAATATCATTTATGCCCTTTTTATATCTTGTTTGCCTCTCTAAATTGGCTTGTAAAAAAATTCAAACTGTACTGGAGTTTCAGGCTATGATTGGTGACTACTTGGGTCAGCATGAGGAGTTTCCTGTGGCTGTCATGCATGCTTATGTTGACTCTATGAGTTTTTCTGGAATGAAATTTGATTTGGCAATTCGTGAATTTCTTAAAGGGTTCCGGCTTCCTGGGGAAGCTCAGAAGATAGACCGAATTATGGAAAAGTTTGCAGAGTGGTAGGTATTCATTTAAAGTTCCCAATATCATTGAGATGTCCTTCTGTGAGTGCCTTATGCACACATTTGCCGACCAGTGGGAATTTGTCCCCTTTTTTAATCTTTGAGATATTGTCCTTCTATGATAATACATATGAAAATATTGGTGACCAGATAGAAATGTATATTAAACAAAAAATATAGTAATTGAGAGTCTTTGAACATGGTTGATCTCTTTGCCACTCATGCTTTGTGGATTAAGAACATTGAAATCTACTTCTGCATCATGTCTGAGTCCTCAAATAAACTGATCCATGGAGTTCTGCATAGTGCATTAAACAAATAGTACTTGGCCAAGCACTAAATCATTGAGTAGCTTTTTAATACTATTATTGTGGAGCATTCACTGAATAGTGATGAAATATTAAGTGCTGAATATCTTTAGGCTAAAGGTATGCACAACAGACAGACAGATAAGATTGATTATAACCCTCAGAAAAATAACCATTGTGAATGATGATAATATGTTTGGAGAAGAGTATACATTGACTTCAGCAAGTGCAAAATTTGCTGCCTTTTTACTTCAATGTTAAACGAATTGCATTTGGGCTGAGGTGTACTGTTGAGAGTGTTGTCTACTTGTGGGATCTCATTTGCCTTGATAACAAAGCTTATATTTTGTATCAAAAGAAAAAAAAGGCTTCTTGTTACTGGAAAAAGTTTTTGTTGAAGTTGCCCTTTGTGAAATAAGGACCAACAATTAGAACTGCTTTATAAGACTAGCATGTATCTTAGTTTATGTCATGTTGAGTCGTAAAAAATTGGAGAAACGTAAGTGCCAATGATTAAATCTATTCAATCTAGACGAGGAGTAGAAATTGTGATATCCTTAGCCACTTGATTTCTGTAGTAGGTGTTTCTCAAACACTTGATACTTGTTGGATGAGTTACTTGCATTGGTAATCCAAATCCATCATTCATAACAATGTCTATTGCTTGGGCTGAACAATATTCTTTTAACAGTTACTGCGCAGACAATCCTGGCCTATTTAAGAATGCAGACATAGCATATATTCTAGCATATGCAGTTATCATGCTGAATACAGATGCTCACAACCCATTGGTCTGGCCAAAAATGTCGAAGGATGATTTTGTACGTATGAATGCCACTGATGAACCAGAAGATTGTGCTCCAAAGGAACTGCTGGAGGAGATCTATGATTCAATTGTTCAAGAGGAGATAAAGATGAAAGATGATCCTGCTGGCCTAGCAAAAAGTAGCAAGCAGAAGCCTGATGCTGAGGAGAGAGGACGTCTTGTCAATATTCTCAATCTTGCACAGCCTAGAAGGAGGTCTTCAATTGACCCAAAATCCGAGAGTGAGGCTATCATCAAGCAGACACAGGCTATTTTCCGAAATCAAGGAGGCAAAAGAGGAGTCTTTTATACTTCACACAATACCAAACTTGTGCGTCCAATGATTGAAGCTCTAGGGTGGCCACTGCTTGCTACTTTAGCTGTTCTTATGGAGGAAGGAGATAACAAAGCACGGGTAATTGTGTGCATGGAAGGATTTAAAGCTGGAATACACATCACACATGTTCTCGGGATGGACACCATGCGATATGCATTTTTAACAACTCTTCTTAGGTAATCTCTTGGGCATATCTGTTAATTTCACTCTTTGAGTGCAATAAACTGTTATGATAATTAAAGCAGCTTGGACCAAGTTAGTATTTACTTCCCGAAAGTTAGCTCTTTTTTCTTTTAGATTCTGGGACAGGGGTTGGGTTTCTTAGGTGTGGTGATGGGTGAGGATAAATTTATGCTTTTCTTATTAGAGATTGAATCAACTTTTGCAATGTCTCTGCAGACTTAATCTTTTGCATGTACCAAGGGATATGAAAAGTAAAAATGTGGAAGCACTACGGACTCTTCTGGCTATATGTGATTCAGATGCTGAAGCTTTGCAAGATACATGGATTGCGGTTCTTGAGTGCATTTCCCGGCTTGAGTTTATAGTCACTAATCCTTCAATGGCTGCAACAGTTATGCAAGGATCTAACCAAATTTCCAGAGATGCTCTGCTTCAATCTCTTAGAGAGTTGACTGGAAAACCTACTGAGCAAGTCTTCGTGAATAGTGTTAAATTGCCCAGTGAATCAGTGGTTGAATTTTTCAGCGGTTTGTGTAAAGTCTCAGCTGAGGAATTAAGACAATATCCTGCGCGTGTTTTCAGCTTACAAAAACTTGTTGAGATCAGCTATTACAACATGGCTCGCATACGAATGGTAATTGCTCCATCCATTCAAATGATACTAGTGATGGGTGAATTTTTGACATTGACCTGATAAGTGATTTGGTTTTATTGTCTAGTTATCCATCTCTTTACCTCTTGTTGCCTAGTGCTACACAACCCCCTTTTTTTTTTTTTGGGTAAAGGTAACTTTATATTCAGGTTCAGGTTCAGGTTCACTGGGTATGTTGTTGTTGTTGTTGTTGTTGTAACTTTATATTCACAATCAAATTCATCGGCAAAACTGATGAGGTGGGATTTAAAGCTCCCGGGGGGAAATTTCAAAAGCCAAAACTGAGCAAAACTTTACAGTTGAACTATAAAATCCACTAAATCTCTACCTCCCCCACCAAATCCTGTTTACACCAAAAATACAGCATACTCAAACTATTCATCTTGATTTTCTGAATGCTGCTGGGTTTTCCATCATGTGATCTTTCATCTCTTTCCCTCCATAATGTCCACCAAATGCAAGCTGGGATGCATTTACACCAATCCTCTTTGGATCTTCTTCTTCTGCCCACACCTTCCCATTGTCTCAGCATGTCTAAAGTAGTCCTGGGCATTTCCCAGCTAACCCCAAATATACAGAAGAACACTGTCCCGCAGATTTATAGCTGTTCTACAATGTAAGAGTAAGTGACTGTTAACTTCTGCCTCTTCCCCACACATGTAACACCTTAAGCAAATCTGTATACCTCTTCTTTGTAACACTTCATAGGTTAAACATGCTTTCATAATTGCCAACCAAGTAAAATTCGAGACCTTGTGAGGACTCCTGATTTTCCAAATTAGTTTCCAAGGCCATTCCCTTTCCATTGCTCGATTAGAGTTTAAGCTCCAGTAACAAGATTTCACAGAGAAAGTCCCTTTCTTGAGCATTTTCGAGATTGGAGTATCAGTTCCTTCAGTGACATGTAGAAATGCATTTAGTGTCTGTAGTAGTTCTGCTACTCTACCAATCTCCTAGTCATTTAAAACCCTCCTAAAAATCACATTCCACCCTTAAGGGCTCCACACCTGTGCCAAATTAGCTGTCTGTTGTAGGGCCAAAATATAAAGATCTGGGAACATGTTACTTCAAGTTCTCTTCCCCTAACCATATTTCATTCCAGAAACTGGTTTTCACCCTATCACCAATCCTAAAGGATAGATTGGGGATAAATGACGGCCACAATCTTCTAACTATCTTCCAGATAGAGCATTCAAAGGTACCATTTGCCTCTGCAGTGATCCAACTGTTTTGGAGATCATATTTCTGTGCTATGAATCTCCACAAAGCTGAGTCTTCACTACAGAACCTCGCCACTTTTTCAGCACGTTGGCATTCTGTATAACCACCCTGAATTTTGCTAAGTGTCACTACATCCCATTTAACAAGATTATATCGAAGCTTCTCTTTATTTCCCTGCCACACGAGGACTCTTTTTAATTTGTTTATTTTTTCCTCTTAACTTCTTGGTATTGGGAATAAGCTCATCATATAGGTAGAAAGTGCATCCACCACTGATTTGATAAGAGTTATTCTACCTCCCAAGGATAGATATTGACTTTTCCATCTTGTCAACTTAGCCTCACATCGTTCTAGCACTTCATTCCAAACTTCCACCTCTTTGTTTTTATCACCAAGAGGCATTCCAATGTATTTTGTTGGGAGGGTTGCCAATTGAACCTAGGTTTTCAGCAAGCACCTGCATATTAACAATCTGGTTAACCGAGTATAAACAACTTATGTGCCAATCGACATGGAGTCCTAATATGCCCTCAGAGATGGTTAGAATAGCCCTCAAGTGTCTTATTTGATGAACTTCTGCTCCACAGAAAACCAAGGAGTCATTTGCATATAACAAGTGTGAGATCTCCGTAGCATCTCCTTTATTTATATTTGCACAGAGATCTTGTATCCACCCATTCTCACTAGTTTTGCTGATCATAGAGTTGAGACCCTCCATGGCTAAGATAAACAGGACTGGTGACATGGGGTCACCTTGTCTCAGACCTCTTTGTGACTGAAAAAAACCTTCAGGGTTGCCGTTAATAATAAGGGAAAACTTCACAGTAGATATACAAACATTAATCCAGTTGATCTATTCATTTCCAAAACCCATATCTCTCAAAATCTTCAAAAGGACCAATTAACATTGTCATAGGCCTTCTCGATGTCTAGTTTGCACAAGACACCTGGTAACTTTTGCTTCATTCTACAATCCACTAATTCATTTGCCAACATTGATGAAAAAAAGAAAAAAAAAAACAAAGCATTGATGCATCCATTATCTACCTGCCTTTTAGAAAAGCCATCAAGTGTCATCCACCAAAATCCCCATGGCCTTCTTCATTCTTTCTGTGAGAAGCTTGGCTACTTCAGCTCTTCTGCTCCATGCTTTTTCTGGATTAAAGCTATAAAAGTGGCATTAAATGATTCCTCAAAAGTTTCCTTTTGGCGAAAGTTATGAATTGTTTGCATCATCCTCCTTCAAAGTCTCCCTGCACATGTTGAAAAAGCTCATGGTCTTGGTATCCTCTGATATGTCGCCGGAGCTTCCACCCAAACTGGGAGAGAGAAAATATTGTTCTCATCTTCAACTTCGATGAAGGCTGGAATTTTAGCTGCTGGTCCCCCACTCTGATTCTGGCACATCGGAGATGGTTCTTCAACTCCGTCTCCTCTTCTGTCTCAAGTCGTCCCAACGCCTCTCTCCTATCTTCTTCATTATCAATTGAGACCACGAATGGAGTGGTAACCTTAAAATATGGATCCAAAACCACTCAAATTCTTGCGACTTTGAAAAAGCCCTTGCTCTTGGTGTCCACCACTGGAGGTTTAATTTGTTTCCTTTCCTTGTCCAGTCTCCCATCAACACATGTTCTGCTTCCTTTCTTGTATGAAACTTGAAAAGGAATAGAGATCCGTTCATGTTGTACATTTTAATACCAGGTGCTCCTCTCCAGGTCTGTTGAGCCCTGCTTCTGACTTCATTTCTGGTTGGGGCATTATCTTTGCCAGAAAAATTCCCGACGAGACATCTACCCAGAAGATCCTCATCTTTCACGTGTATCTTTGCTTGCACCACTTCTCCAGCGTCTGGTTCTCCTACAACCTGTCTCCTTTTGTGTCCATTTACTTTATGTAGTATTAGTGGCTCCCTTTCCCTTTTTATGCAGGAGTGTCTGCCTTCCTTGTGCATTTAATGCTATTTAAGGTGGTTGTATCTATTAATGAAAGTTTCTACTCTCTCTGCTAACTTCTCCCAGCCTTCATTAAATGCATTTTCTGGTAGAATAATGACTGCTCTATCCTTTCCTTTAACTGAAATCAACTAGATGAATCTCACATACTGATTATATTTTAAGGAGAGAAAAATGAGGGAAGAATGGTCTCTGCCTTTCCAAGTCTTGAAAGTCCTCCCTCTGATTCCTGATGCTTCACTAAGCCTCCTGCAGGTTCATCCCATTGCCCCTTTGCTTAATACCATTCTTCTCATATGGTATCTTGCACTCTCCACCCAATCAAACCATATTGCAGCATATTTCGATTCTGTGAATGTCGTAAGATTTGCCCCCTTAATGGATGTCGATTCTATTGTCCATCCCAAAGACAGCCAAAAAGAGGAAAAAAGACAGAGAAAGAAATTAGGAGAAGATTCCAGTGCAGGAAGTCCACCTGAAAAGAAACTCAAAAGCCCAGAAGGGACTTCAGATGATTGCCTGGGGAAAATTTCATTTGTTTTAAATATTCACCTTTATATCTAGTGCTAAACAACACCTGTGACAGCTAATGCTAGTATAGTTCTAATTGTGGCTCAAGGAATAATCATACTAACTGAAAACTTAATGTATTACTAGTATGTAATTTATTGTGCATGTGGAATTATTTTCTCTTTGTACTTGATTTTCTAAGAGGGAAAACTAATAAAGTCAACATTTTAATAAACTCATCAGCAAAGTTCTTATCTATTCTTTACTAGGCTTTTTTACTTTTTTTTTAGTTTTAGAAGGTTTGAATTTAGTAAGTCTCTTGAGACATTTGTTTTCATGTCTACTGTTCTTTTTTATTTTTAGTGATCTACTCTGGTGCCTACTGGAGATTTTATTTCAAAAATGAATATATATTTGACTTTTGTGATGTTTGCATGTGTCTTTGGAGGTTTTATCCTGAGGATGATTTATACTAGTGCACACTTGAATATATGTCATTATTAAATTTCAATTATATTTCTTATTTATTGTACTTTAGTGGTTTACTTTAGAAACTCCTTTTTATTTTAATGAAGTAGTATTATAAATGGCATAAAAAAGATGCATATGGCAGAATAGTTGCAAAAGAATGAGATTGTTATCTCTCTTGCAATGAGACCCATGCTAATGCTAAAGAGCTAATAAGGTCCAAAAACATCAAATGAGAATCTGCAGGGGATAGACTATCACAGCTACATAAATTTGAAAGACATCTAGCCTTACAGGAGTGTTTTGTAGTTGATATTCAATCAAAACATATTCTATTCCTCTCATTCCGAACACACCAAAAAAGTACAAGCAAGAATCACATTTCAGACTTGTCTGATGGATTTGTCAACTTTCCAAGAAATTCTACTAATGTAGGCATCCTTGAGATGCCGTCAGACATGACCCATCTGAAGCCAAAATTTGTAATGAGCATGTTTAACTAGGAATCCACTTGAAATGGATGCGATTCTTTTGGTTAAAGGAACAAAGAAGTAAACTAAAAATGATGTGGAGAAGCATTTTTTAACAACCGTGAAGTTACCTGAAATTGAAGTTTTTATTGAATCTTGAAAGAGGCATTATGCTCTTCCCACTTATAGTTGTTTTCTTTTGGCCAATATTGATATATTTGGTATATTATAAATTTTTATTTCCAAACAATTAGTATTTTGATAGAACAATCTTTTTGAGAAAGATTTTGGTAAAACAATTTGTTCTGTGTATTGTGACAAATATTTCTATGGATTTCTCTGATACTTATGTTTTTCAATATTACCGATTTGTTTGATCACATACAATGTTATCAAAGTCGCACTTAAGCCCTGAAGCAAGACCCAAGACGTGTTGCGTGCTTCGCTTGCTTAATGTGCGCTTCAGTGTTGTCATCAAGGTTCCAATGCATACTTTTCCTTGCCAATGTGCCTCTTCTCAAAATGCAACACTGAATAATTGATATTTCACTTTATCATAATTTTTTTTTTCAATTTATTTGTTCATAAATGTGTCATCATTCTTATACTTATTAGTCTTGGACAAACATATATTTTTATTAATTTTTCCTCCCTTCGTGCCTTTTTTCATCGAAGCCCGTGCTTTACTTTTGCTTATAGCCCCAACTGACTGCTGAGCTTTTTTGCACGCTTTTTGATAACACTGATCACATAAGAATGTGATCACCTAAGTTGGTGCTTTTCCACCTCCAATTGCTAAACGGATGACTAGTATAACTAATTAATTTATTCTGTGTTGTGATGATTTTTTGTATGGATTTGTCTGATGCTTCCTTTTCTCAATATTATTGATTTGTTTGATCACATAAAGAACCTTAGCACCTAAGGTAATGAGTTTTTACCTCCAATAGCTAATTGGATGACTAGAATTTTACTAATTCATTGAAGTTCATTTGGCAATGGGCTGCATCTCTTGTGGATAGGAATGAGCTTAGCATTGATAACTAGTACGAGGTGGTGCATAATTTGTTAGTGCCAGTGAATTAATTTATTGATGATAACCGCCTTGCATTTCTCTAAGATGTTATCTGAAATGACATTCCAGGTTTGGGCAAGAATATGGTCTGTTCTGGCTACTCATTTTATTTTTGCCGGGAGCCATCCTGAAGAGAAAGTTGCTATGTATGCCATAGATTCTCTTCGGCAACTTGGTATGAAGTATTTGGAGCGTGCTGAACTTGCCAATTTTACCTTTCAGAATGATATCTTAAAACCGTTTGTCGTTCTTATGCGAAGCAGTCGAAGTGAAACTATAAGGAGACTTATTGTGGATTGCATTGTGCAAGTACGTATGCGTCTTATCTTTTTCTTGGGTTCCTTTTTTTTTTGGCGGGGGAAATCTGCTGATTCCTGCATGGTAGCAGATGATAAAGTCGAAGGTGGGAAGTATTAAATCTGGTTGGCGAAGTGTGTTCATGATATTCACAGCTGCCGCAGATGATGAACTAGAGTCAATTGTTGAAAGTGCTTTTGAGAATGTCGAGCAGGGTACGGAGAGCTTTGTTTGCTAATTGCTTCTGCATGTTTCTCTCTTTTCAGATTCCATTGCAGAAGGCTTATTTATAGTATTAATTGTTGTAGTTATATTGGAGCACTTTGATCAAGTAGTTGGAGATTGCTTCATGGACTGTGTGAATTGCTTAATCAGATTTGCTAATAACAAGTCCTCTCACAGAATCAGCTTGAAGGCAATTGCACTACTTCGTATATGCGAGGATCGTCTTGCAGAGGTTTGTTGCCTGGGTCTCACTTAGTTGAGGAGGCTTCCCTTCCTTGTCAATTTCATTTTTATTTATTATTTTATTTTCGATTTGTATTCCTGTTAGTCGCGCTTTCTATTCCCTTTCCTTTCCTTTTTGTCATTTCTAGTTTATTCTGCTTATGGGTTTTTGAGACGAGGGTTTTCAGGAAACAACCCCTCTCCTTCTAGGAGGTAGTGGTAAGGTCTACGTACATTCTACCCTCCCCAAACCCCAATTGTGGGATTCCACTGGGTATGTTGTTGTTGTTGTTCAATTTGTATTCCTAGTATGCCAGGTATGGTTTATGACGTTTGATTTCCAAAGTAAGAAAAAAAAAGTGGGTGGGGGGTGGAGGGGATTAAGCAAATGTGAAAATTAACCTTAAATTTGAAAACATTGTGAGTATCACTATAATGGCATGCCTCAGATGATCTAACAATTTTATATGAACAAGGTATATCTAACTCTGACAAATGCGATATTTAGGTGACTATTTTCAGGTATCATATGTAGGCATCTTCTCTTACTTCTGATAACCATCCAACACATTGGCTATGTGGCGTTCAGTTACATAGTTAAGGCTCCGTTAGTCCCTAAAGGAATTGGAGAAGTTTCTGCTGATCTTATTCAGTGTAAAAATGAATTTCAGGGTCTTATACCTGGTGGTGCTTTGAAGCCAATTGACACTACCGAAGATGCTTGTGATGTAACAGAGCATTTTTGGTTCCCAATGCTGGCTGGTCTCTCTGATCTGACCTCTGATCCTAGACCAGAGGTTAGAAACTGTGCACTTGAGGTTCTATTCGATTTGCTGAATGAGCGAGGTGGCAAATTTTCGTCCACGTTTTGGGAGAACATTTTTCACCGCGTTCTATTTCCCATCTTTGATCATGTCAGACATGCTGGAAAAGATAATCTGAGCTCTACTGATGAATGGCCACGCGAAAGTAGCATTCATTCACTCCAATTGCTGTGCAACCTGTTCAACACCTTTTACAAGGTATGAGCACTTATTGACAAGGAATGTGTTAATTAGCTGCTACTTCTGAATGCTAGATTTTCCTTATTTTGATCCATACAAACTGTTTTATTCAAATAATTTTAAAAAAATGAAGTGTTTTAAGTCTGATTCCAGACCTTCTGTAGAGTAATTATTTGCCTAATGACTTGCATGTGTGATATGTCATATGAGTGTGCTTTTGTTGTGATCTTTTGACTTCTGTCAGTGTTGTTTCATCTCTTCCCAGTATGCTTTAACAACTGCACTAGGCTAAACCAGTGTGCCAATTGGTCAAAAAAACCAAGCTAATGTGTGAATCAAAGTGCTTCGTAATCAATTATTTGACTATTATCATCGTGCACTTGCATCATATCCTCTGGCGAGCATTCTCCAATTTGGATGTTTGCTTTGTGGTTTAGTCAATTATTTGAATTGCTTGATAAGCTTGTTGCCTGATTCGTCAGCATTGGGAGTAGTTACATTTGCAACTGCACTAGGCTAAACCAGTTTGCCAATTGGTCTAAGAAAATTAAGCTAATGTGTTAATCAAAGTACTTTGCACCCACCTGGTGGATCTCTTCCACCCTTGTGAGCATAGATTGCTTGGTACTCATTAAGGGTGGCAAAATTAAATCCAGCCTGCCCATCCTGTTTAAGTTTGGGCGGGTTAATAATCCGCTCATTTATTAGCTTAACCCATCTCAACTCAACCCAACCCATCCCATTTTAATCCATTCAAAATTGGGTTGATATGCAACCTGAATTGACTCGAGAGAGGACAACATGAATTGACTCGAGAGAGATCTTGTCAAAAAAAAATTTTAATTTTTTTTAAAATTTAATATGTTTTATTTAGCCATAGTAGAGAAAAGTGTAATTTTATTAAATACTAAAATATTGTAAAAGAACAAATAAAATATGTAAAAGTTAGTTAAAATTGGATCGTGTTGGGTCTTGACCCACTCTATTACCCATTACTCTACCCATTTTGACCCAAAAAAATTTGGGTTGGGTTAGGTCTTGACCTGTTTGTTGTCTTGACCTATTATGATCCATCCAAATTGACCCAACCCACCCAATTGCCACCCCTAATACATCCTTTTAAGCCCCTCTTCCTGGAAAACGTTTGTCTTTAAGTCATTTCACTTACTGTTGAAGTGTTGCTTGCAGATTCTTTGGTTTCTGATGAAAGGAAACAACATAAAGTAACTTTATATATCTGTTACATTTCCCTTCCATCTAAATAGTAGAATATCATGGATTGCTTTGGCAAAGTTAAGGAAAATTGTTAAAAATGAATTTGAATTATACAAGGTTTAGCTTTTCTCTTTTGTTGATGAAGGTATAAAGTGCCATGAGCTGTAACCATTGGTTTTTGTGGTTAAGAAAGAATCATTTGAATTTTATCAAAATTGAGTTTTCTATCTTGGTACATCTCAAGACTTAAATCTATTGTTTGTGGAAACACTTATGGTCATTATATTTGCTTAACTTCACGTGTCCATAAGTATTGCTATACTCGGTCAATTAGACATGTTTCTTTGGATTTGGTACTGAATGTTAATAGATCACCAAAAAGCACGGTTCCAGCTTTAGTGTGAGGCCCATCATAGGTACATATCACACTCAAGTTCATTCAGTTTCTGGTGCTGTAATCTTATTGCTGATTATTTCATGAAAAGAGAGATGCTCTCTCTTCTCGCTTGTTCTCTGTTTTAATCAGGGGAGGGATATGGGCATAATAAGTTGACTAAGTGGAAAGTAGGGTACTTATTTCAGGTAGGTTGACAAAATTTTGGACAACCCAAAAATAGTCAAGATAGTTAATTTAGAATCAAAGGATTATCTTTTTCCACTTATACCATTGCAATATCCGTCTTTTATTATAAGTAATGTTACCTATACTAACTGAATTTTAAACTCCTTTATTCATGCTCAAGGTTCCTCTTTTAGTCTTCAAAGGCTTCTCTATCTACTGCTTTTGGTAACTCCCCATAGCGCACTGTTCATATTCAAAAGTTAGAAATTTTAATCTCTATGTAGAACCTAATGAGAAAGATAAGTTCAGCAGAAGCCTGGTGTTGTGGTGTTTGTCCATGCTTAATGGTTGCAAGAGCAACAGTCCTAGGCTGTAGAATGATGCCATGTCCTTATCACATTTTACTTCCCAACTCATTTAGCTATGCTGATTAGTTTTGCAGGCCTTGCTCTCTCCTGGCCCCTGTGACGCTTCTCATGGGAGCCATAGATCACTTTGAGCATATGGTCCACTTGTATTTTGTATGTTGATGTCACCTAAAATGCCAGTTTGTTGAACTTCTGAAGTGGAACTCACAAATGTTGCCCCTGATTCTGCTGTATTTTGCTGGTCATACCCAATAATGGAATTTGATTAGAAGTCTCATGTTGAAAGTACCGCACGACATGTATTGTGCATACAGATCCTCCATTATGCTGTTCATTCCCAATAGTGAAATTTGTTTAGGAATCTCACCTTGAAGGTGTACCACTATCACTATGTGTATTGTGTATGCAGGTCATCTGTAATTTATATCAATCTGTGGTTTTATTAAGATTTGGAAGATTGTAAATTTATAACTACCAATATTATTTACTTGAAGCCTAATGCAGCAGATTATGTTTCATATTTGGCACCAGATTAGTTTTTGGTTGTTCCACAATAAAAAATGTGATATGAAAGTGTCATGCCCTTGTTCTTTTTTAGGAAGACTTGTGGAATTGATCATATGGTTTTCTTTAATAGAGTATGGCAATCTATATTTTCTGAGGCTTGAATATTTCTAATTCATGAGCAATTTGGTTGTAGAATGTGTGTTTCATGCTGCCCCCACTGCTGGGTTTGCTTTTAGATTGTGCCCAAAAAACTGATCAGTCTGTAGTTGCAATCTCTCTTGGTGCACTGGTGCATCTTATTGAAGTTGGTGGACACCAATTTAGTTACAATGATTGGGATACCTTGCTGGAAAGCATAAGGTGCAAGTTTAATTTTATTGTTTTTTCTTTTGTTATTCTTTCTCATTGACTATTTTATTCTGATGATATAGTTGATCTATTTTGTCTCAGAAATGCTTCATATGCAACACAACCCCTTGAGCTTCTGAATGATTTGGGTTTTGAGAACTCAAAGCATCACACCACAGTGGTAAGAAATAAGATCATTTGCTGATTATGAATCCCGAATTTTCACTTATACTGAGTTGTGTTGGATATATAATCAGCATAATGTTACTGAAAATGGAAATGGTGGCGGCCATTCATCAGACGTACTGGACGATACTCATGGATCAGAGCGCCCTACTGATTTGGAGGACACTGGAGGTTGCTGCTGAGGAAATTCAACCATTTTATTCTTTTCTATTGTGTTTTGCTTTCAAATAATTAAAGAAAGAACTCTTTATAGGTATGCCCTCACCATCTGGGAGATCTGAGAAACCTACTGTTCCGGAAGGTCTTGACCGTAGTCAAACAATAGGTCAGAAAATTATGGGAAATATGATGGACAACCGCCTATTCAGAAGTTTCACCTCTAAACCAAAGATTCAGGCTTCTGATATTTTACCAACGTCGCCATCAAAGGTATTGCCGCATTTTTGGTTGATGTGCTGTCCTTCCTAACTGTTGTATGTAAGTTGGAAATGTCCCAGAAAAAAAACGTATTTGCCAATAATTGGGGAACGATGTAGCCTACAACTTCATAGAATTCTCAGATAAAATTCTGTTCTTATAAGTACATATTACGTACATAGTTCATTTTTTGGTTACATAGTTCATTTTTTGGTTGGTGGCTATGTTAATTCACATGCTGATATATCTCTGTTAAATGCAAAGCTCACATGCAATACCTAGATGACGTATTATCTGATGGTTAATAATGCATTTTCTGTAAGTTGTCTAATAAGTCATCATTTACTAACTAATATACCTTCATAATACAAAAGGGCTGGTGTCCATTTATTGCGTTAGTAAAAATTCTTTTTCTAGTCAAATTATGATATTCATTTGAAACAGAGAATTCTTAACAGTGGATGGTATGTTGCTATCCTTATCTAAAAGATGTTAATACTAATGTTTCAAAAACTATCCAGCAAAAGGTGATTTCTGTTTCCTTTCTCACATTTTCTAAAGAGAATACTTCCAGTAATGGAGGTCTTGTTGATATTCTTTCTTGTATCATCGATATTTCAAGAAAATAATGGGTGAATATCTTTGTTGCATTTGTTATTGACCTGCAATGTCAACTGGTTGCATTACCTATTTTAGTACTTACACTGAGTATCGTTTTATATTATTTTGATCTGTTTCTTCTGTTTGCTCTTCTATCTAATGTATAGTTATTAGCTGATGATGCGGAGCCTGAGGCAAAAGATGAGGATGAAAGTTCAATGTTGGCTACTATTAGGAGCAAATGCATCACACAGTTGTTACTTCTCAGTGCAATTGATAGCATTCAGGTATTGCTCATCCTTCTTAACTGCAGTGCTAAGTTTCTCTATCCTATGCTCCAATAGAAATCATTGGAGCTGTTGCAATAGCTTCGGTATTGATAAGGCCTATGGTTTGATGCTTAGTTGACAATAATCTGGTAAAGGATCTTAATTTTACCAGTCGTTTACTACCCTTATTTTTTTCCCTTGTCAACAATTATATGTCTTAGAGAACTTTAAGGGGTCGTTTGGTAGTGTGTATAAGAATAATGCTAAATGGAGTGTATTCTTTTGTTAGGGTTTCCCACTTGGTATCCGTATTTGGACTAAATCTGGATCTAGCACTGTGGGGTCATTTGGGGTGACACTCCCAACAAGATTTTCTCCATATCCAGGGCTTGAAACCATACTCTGGTTAAGGACCTAAAAGTCCAACAACTGCACCACAACCTATGTTGGTAAATAGAGTGTATTAGTAATGCTTGTATTAGTTTGGTGTATTAAAGTACCGTGCATTGCATAATTTTTTAAAAATATATTTATTTTCAAAGATACCCTCCACAAATATAGTGGAAAAAATGTAGAAAAAATTTTGAGGGGCAATTGGGTCTTTAATCATCTTAATGCATGTATTAAGATGATAAACAAAGTTAATGCATAGGCGGAAAAACTGTACCAAACAAGATTAATACACAAAGTTAATGCATGCAACCTTCTTCAACCAAATGACCCCTAAGTGTAATTTCTATATGATGGCCTTATAGATGACTAAGGGGTCTTAGTCTTGCTACATGATTCAAAGTTGTAGCTTCCAAATTCGAATTGACCCTCAATATATGGTAGGACCTCATTTATGACAGTCAACTCTTTTAGAGCTTGTTTGGATGGTGTGGTATGGTTAGAAAGAGAACCACGTTTATTTTGATTGTTTCATTAACTATATGATATGGTATGGTTTGGTTCCATGGTTCTGTAACAATGAAAACCCTCACTTTTTGAAACCACCAATTTGGTGGTATCCTATGGTTCTCTTATTTTTTTTTTCAATAATATCCTTACTTAAATTTAAAAAATTCTAATTTATTCTTTATTCTTTATTAAACTTTATCATAATAAATCTACTACTTTTGTATTACTTATTTCCCTCCGCATCATCTTTTGAAACTTTTCTTCCGCCTTCCGTCTTTTCTTTCAAACTTTAGTGTATTTTTTGAGGTTCGTTTCTTTTAAAAGTTCTTACTCTTTTATTTTCTTGTGTTGCTTATATGGATTGGAGATATATTAGCTTGTATATTTGTCTATTTGATTCTATATATTTGTCTATTTGATTCTATGTATTTATTTAAAAAAATTTATCAAAAAAATAGTAATAAATTTAATATTTATAATAATTAATGATACAAACAACAACATACCCAATGGAATCCCACAAGTGGGGTCTGGAGAGGGTAGAATGTACAAAGACCTTACCACTACCTCATAGAGGTAGAGAGACTGTTTCCTGAGAACCCTCGTCAGTACCATGCAGTCAAATCAAACAACAAATTATCATTAAACAGTAACAACCCATAAGTCTATGTTGTGCAGTACTGTATAGTATAATACCATACCATACAGTACCATACATTATGAAACAATGGCAAACCACCATTCAAACAGAGAGTTAGGTATTTTTATGACCACATATATATTAACTTGCTGTTTTACTTTTTTTTGGGTTGGAAATTTGACCACCTGTGAAGAGAAAAGGATAAAATTTCAAATTTCACTGGGAAGTCAATAAACCACAGGTTATTCTCAAAAAAAAAAGGGGGTCAATAAAGCACAGGGATGGAAAAATTCTTTTGAAGCATAATGGTAAGAGTGTTTTCTAATTTTTCAAAACTGAGAAATGTGATAAAAATGTTTTTTCTTTTTTCTCCAATATATGGCACCGTAGAGGGTTGTGCTCGACCGGAAACTATTGAAGAAATTAGAAAATAAGTCATCTCTGAATTGAACTGACCATTAAATCTTGAAGATTCCGAAAAACGGCAATACCTAAATGGAAAGATCTAATACTAATTAACATGGTTCCTTCACTTAGCTTGAAGTGTCTGTATTAAATGGGTATGGGCATTTTGCGTAGAATCCTCAAATTATGCTAAAGTTAGCAAAAGCTGCACTCACCAATAGATTTCATGAAGGAAAACGTTTTCCTTTTCTTCGTCAGATTAACCAAAAGCATATGGATAGCTAAATTTCCGTCATGTATTATTTTGGGGATTGACACTAGAATGATATACGAGTATTGCCCCTTTTCTTTCTGTGAATAACCATGGTGTCTGGGCTTAGCTTGCATGGACAGAGTAGTCCCCAATTTTACATGTCAATAGTTGATTGTATATGGAATGTAAAGGTTTTCTAGTTAGATTAGTTTTCAGGTCTTTTTTTTCCCTGAGGAATGATGAAAGTACAATTCCTTAGTTTTAGGGTGACATTGAGATTAGATGTCTGGATGTGGAAACTTGTTATAGTTTGTTAATCACTCATTTGGACTTTGATTAATCTTCTGAAACCATTGTACCATTTATTTCATCAACTACATAAATTGATTTAGATAAGACATTTTACATTCAAACAATCTGGCATATCATTGAATTTGATATTGTAATTGCAAATTAAGAGCAACATATGTCTTCTGCTAGTAGCAACTAAAATAATGAAGGATTAAGAAACTTAAAAGCATTTCACTTTGAAGAGCTTTGAACAGAATGACTACCCAAGAGTTTTGACAACACGAAAATAGGAAGAGAACTTGTAAGCCTTCTCTGGTCTTGGGCAATTGGGTCTTTAATCATCTTAATGCATGTATTAAGATGATAAACAAAGTTAATGCATAGGCGGAAAAACTGTACCAAACTGTGAATATACTACATCCTGAACTTCTTGGAGTGTCCCATGGGAAGCTCTAGCTATTACCTATAGTTTCTTTTGGAGTGAGAGTTTCTATATTTAAGATTTCAGCTCCATTTGCCAGTCTAACCATGATACAAACTTTATAGGTGCAATTTTGTAAATGTTTTTCTGCTCTTCCTATTTCTCCTTTTTGATGTGTTTCAAAAATGCAGAAGAAATATTGGAACAAGTTGAAACCAGCACACAAGCTAACTATAATGGACATCTTGTTCTCTGTGTTAGAGTTTGCTGCATCATATAATTCGTATTCCAATCTCAGATTGCGGATGTGCCAAATACCTGCTGAAAGGTTGACATCATTTGCTATGTTATTTCTACAGATTCATTTTTCTTCTCCTTTTAACCTACATTTTTCAAATTGCTATTATCTTGCGTTTGATTTACCTTATTGTTTGCACAGGCCACCATTTAATCTTCTCCGCCAGGAATTAGCAGGAACTTCCATCTATCTTGATATCTTACAGAAGACTACAGCTGGGATCAATTCTGTAAGGGAAGAATCAACTGAAACTACCATTGCTCAGAGTGGAAACAGTTACATGAATAATGATGCAGCTTCTGGTGATAAGTTTCAAGAGCAGGGATCAATTAAAGAAGATAAGTTTCAACAAATTGCAGAAGAGAAACTGGTGTCATTTTGTGGACAGGTTCTGAGGGAGGCATCTGAGTTCCAGTCCTGCACAGCAGAGAGTGCTAATATGGATGTTCATCAAGTTCTGGAATTGCGTTCTCCGATCATTGTTAAGGTAGGGAATGCATGATTTCTTGAAATTTCTAGCTTTCTTTTTATTGTCTTTTTACTGCTTTTAACTAATGTGTCGTCAGAGCTTTGGTCTAGTGGTAAGAGCTGTGATGTGTGTGCTCGCACGTCATTGGTTCAAACGGAAAAAACATGGTACTTTAGTGGAGAAGGGTAGGGTGTGTGCTCACTATCCGTTGAGTTTCAAACTGTGCAGCACTAGCCCTCGAGGATTTCTTAATTATAAAAAACTGGTTTCAGTAAATCATCAAAATATATTTTAGTAGCTCACTTCTAGTAAACCTCTTCTTTTTTCACCTTTGGCACTTGTAGAGGGTACGTGTTGTTAAGACATAATTGAACAAATAGAAGTATGTCCTTTACTGTTGTTTAAATTTTAGATGAGGCAGTCACATAATTCAATGTGATATCAGTTTATATAGGTTTTAGGTTCAAAGTTTTACTGCCGCCACCATTAACAACAGTATTTCTTCATACTTGATCTAATAAAAAGGATTTTGGCTTTCAGGTGAGGGTGTCAGAACAATTAAATAAATAAAGTGTCCTTCTCCAATAGTATAAGTTTTTAGATGAGGAGGTCACACTATTGAACAAGAAAACATGTGTTGTGATTATAGCATATGGCTTCACTAGTAGTGTCAAAATCAATACAGAAATTTGGCATTATTTTTCAGCCAACATAGTTTATGCTGTGGTTCTCATACCAAAACTGAAAGCTTTGCCCATGCTACTACTTATACCCAATGGACCATCAGTCTTTGTTAGCATCATTTCCTTTAATGTTAAGATATTTCAACCTTAGAAATCTCACAATTTCTCATGATTCTTGTTTCCTTGTGGACAAATTTATCATTTTTCACTAACAGAAACGTGTTTTGTTGTTAAGACAGAGATCACTTTTGTTTGAATCACGCTTTCCTGGCTTTCTAATCAAAATCATACTGAAGTTTCAGTATGCTACTCTAACTTCTTGTTTCATTCTGATTTTCTTCTCCATATGACCCTCTAACGCCAGCTCCACCACATCATTATTGCTGTAAACTCACGAGGCAGTGATGCACTGATAGTACTTATTGCTTTGAATTGGGTTGTGTCACTTTTCTGAATTCTGTACATTCATTTTCTGGTACTTTCTCAGAGATTTAGGAATTGCAGTGGTGGTTTTCTTATATATTATTTATTTGAATTATCTTTCAGGTGCTGAGGGGTATGTGCTCTATGAACAGCCAAATATTCAGGAGTCACCTTAGAGAGTTCTATCCTTTGATTACTAAACTTGTATGCTGTGACCAGGTAATCTTTTCCCCGAAGTAAATCAATTTCTTAATACAAACTCTTTATATGAAGCGTATTCTGCAATGGTAATAACATACTAGTTGGTACTATAAGCGTTGTAGATAATAGGTAGGTCAGTTGCATGTCAAATCACTCTCCACATATCAAGTAATAGGACCCTTTCTTTTTTGGTTTATTCGAAAGATCAACTACTTCTACTGAAGAAAATCTTTAGGCAGAGCACATAATTTCCACCCTGTACGCCTCAAACATGGCATGGTTTATTGAGGCCACACCTAAACTTTTTGTGGTCTTAGTAATTAACCTGAATTTTGTAGTTCTAGTTACCCCCTTTGACTTGACTATTTGGTTGGATTATCCTCGTTCTTCCCTTCTCCTTGGCAATCCTCAGCCCAAAGATGTGAGAGACAGCCTGCCAGTTGAATTTGTTTGTCCACTTGATATTTTCTAAAAATATGATACATGTTTTTACCTTTTTGAATGCATTAAATTTTTGGATCATTTTTAAAATTTGTAAAACACTTTCCTTTATATAGGCTCGATGAAAACGTATTTTATCCCCTATCGCACGGATGGAAGCCTATAGTTTGTTTGATAGGCCCGGAAATGCTTCTTGTTGGTTCGCTGCCCCCTATCGATGTGAGTGGATTTTTAGACTAAACCTAAGACCATACTCTTCCCTTTTGAGTATACTCTAAGGTGCCTAGCCCGAAGAAGGAAAAATGGGGCATAATAAAGGCTAAGGCGATGGACGCAAGACTGAGTTCCTGTGGGGAAGGTGCCAAAGTCTTTTCGAGACGTATGCAGGATGATAACCTACTTGATTATTCTGAATAAAGGCCTACTATCTTCCAGAATTAGTTTCGGCTGGCCTACTATCTGCTTCTCACATTCCGTGAATAGCCGGGACATTGAGGAATGTCCAGAAAGGCATTTCGAATTTTATTTAGTTAGCAAAAAAGGAAAAAGAAAAAAAATAATGGAGTTTCAACTAAGCTTTTGCTCGAGAAAGAAGTAACACAGTTGAAAAAACTAGTCATTGCATATAAAGAAGAAATACATAGTTGAAAGTCTATTATTGGGCTTAAATGATTTTTATTTAGCTTAAGATAATGGAGTTTTGGCCATGTTTTTAACGAATTTGGCCTGCAAAAGAAAAAATATGCAGTTGGAATAAATAGTCATTGCATTTAAGAAGAATGGAAAATACACAATAAGAACTCTATTATTTTGTTGAAACTGTTTTTATTTAGCTAAAATTAATGGAGTTCTAGCCTAACCTTTTCTTTTTACATGTTTGGCTCAAAAAGAAAGACATGGTTGGAACAAATAACCATTGCTTTTAAAGAAGAAATAGAAAGAACATTTAGTCGAAACTCTATTATTTTGGTCAAAATGTTATTATTTTGCTGAACATAATGGAGTTCTAGCCATTTTCTTTTCCAGATTCAGCCCGAAAAAGATTATGTGGAAGAAATAGTCATTGCAACTAAAGAAGAGATAAAAAGAAATAGAAAGTCAGAGGTACAATATGTAGTGTGCGTTAGGAAGCAGCAAGAAGAAATAATAATTGGAACTAGTAAACCATTGTAAATGGTTATTTGACAATTAATGGTTGGAAAATGTTGTACCTGAAAGCTGTTTTTCCCCCTCCTCTTATGTGGCTTTAAGAGATTGCATCCACGTTTTTTTGTCCTGTCAACGTGCTAGTGTGAAGGTTGATAAATATTAAATAGTCAAGTCAGGGGAGTAATTACTAACTAGCACTGATGGGGTTACTTAGGATTGTGCCTAAATTTTATTATGTAGGCAGTGAGTTTTTTGTTTTCAACCATGATTTCCTTTTATGAAACATCATACCTTTTTCATCCACTAAAATGGCATATTAGATATATGTCTTATGAGCTCATACATAATAGCCAGTTAAGAGATTTCTTTCTTTGATCTGCATACTTCAGCACTTCACCTGCATTCACTTGTTCAATCCGTAAATCAGGCTTGACTGAATATGATCTTTTATTTCTTCAATATCTAAGACTACGTTAGGAACCTTAATCTCTAGCATCATTTGCTTCTTAATCACTAAGATCATGTGCTTGTTAATAGTAGTTTTCAGGATACAGATTTACCTCATGGTTTTGGGAAAAGTAAAATAGAAGGTTCCACGAGGAGCATTTTTACATGTTTATAAGTTTTAAGAATAAATGCAACAAACTTAAGTTCATGGGGGAAATTTTCTTTAACGCTCGCTTCTCCCAAGTGGGACTGGCTTACCCTCCCTCCTATTTCCTCTTTCCCTTCAAGTTCAGTTTCATGTTCATGCCTGTGATTACTCATTTTCCTTTTTCTGCTTGCATGCCGTAAATTTATGGTTTTACTTGGATGGTTGAGAGATCAAAAAATGTTTCCCCTTCTCTTTTCTTTTCATATTCATACCTAGGTCCCTGGCTATGGTTGCTTGGCCAGGATATAGTAAGTGGCAGCGTAACAATCCCCTTGTATAGACCTTAGTATAAGAGAAAGAAAAAGTTTTGAGCTTGCTGACTAGGGTTGGCAACTAATTTAAGTCTCTGAGACCCCATAGCATAAGAAAGACGTGGAGTGTTACCACAAGTATGAGTTTCAAATTTTTGATATTAATGGTTTTCTTTTGTTCCATCATTCCAAATTGCTAACCGTCTTCTTCTACTTCAGATGGACGTACGTGGATCCCTTGCAGATCTTTTTAATATGCAGTTGAATCCGCTGTTGGCTTGAGAGCCAAGTGAGGCATGATTTTCGACAAGCTCAAGAGGTTGAATTGATCATTGATGTACTACTATTATCAACTGCTTTCCTCAGCAAATCAATATTTTAATAGTTTCTTGAGGTTAGATTTAAAGGCTTATAGAACAATCTCCGTCCTCTTGCAATAGATGGAGTGAGAAGATTCACATTATGAGTTAGTTAACTCAGATCTTGCCCCTGTTTCTTAAATGGGTTATATTGATGTAGTAACTTTGTAGTGTTGCGTCTCTAGTCTTGCCATTATCAAAGGATAAGGTTATTTTTATTCTTTCATGTATTAAAACTATTAAAGGAAGTTAGAGCAGTAAGCTGGTTCTAATTATTCTAATTTTCTGAAAAAATAGTCAGTAACAAGTATCTTCTAAAACATAAGTAACAATAAGTGGGAACACATTGAAATTATTTAACGTATTAAAGTGTTAAAAACTATCATTAGAAAATGCTCAATAAAATTATATTATTCATGCCATGTTACGGTAAAAATCTATAGTTGACTTCCTAGAGAATAAATTAATCCTCTCATTTCTATCTAATATAGGTCCATCATAATGAAAAAGATCATTAAAGGGTGTGTTTAGTACGGAGGAAAATATTTTTCATAGAAAACTTTTTCTTGAAAAATAAGTTGATTTCTATCTCATTTTATTATGTTTGTTTGGTTATTAGAAAGTATTTTCCATTGATTAGTTAATGAATAAAATTTTTTTTAGGAAAAACTCTTATTTTTAGCTAGAGTAGAAAATAATTTTTGACATGAAAATATTTTTATTAAAATATAAATATTTAAATTCTTTTGGTGGGGTGGAGGGATGGGGGGCCAAGGAGGGGTGGTTGGAGTGAAAAATTAATATTTTCAAAATTTAAAATATTTTTTTTTTGTATGGGGTTGGAATGGAAAAAAAAATAAAATTTTGAAAATGTGAAATATTTATTAAATTTAAAAAATAATAATTTTTTTTAGGAAGGGGGGTTGTGGTGGGGAAGAGGCTAAAAATCAATTTGAAATTTGATAAAAGTTTTGAAAAATATTTTCTTAATTTTTGAAAATTATTTTCTTTAAATTAGAAGAAAATGAGTTGACTTGAAAAATATTTTTTAAAATATTTAACTCAATCAAATATGAAAAAATTAAAAAAAAAATTTAAAAAATATTTTCCTCTATACAAAACACATCCTAAGAATTTTCTTTCAAAAAATTGGATGATAATTGGTGTATTTTTTAACAAAGACTCATATTCAGTTGCACGATCATACATAATGTATCAATCATTTTGAAAATAACATGGATGCTACTTTTTTTTTAAAGAACTATCCACATAATTATATCCATGTCAAGTGAATGAACATATAATATATTTTTTTCTGCAATTGCCATATTAACTCCAGTGCGTTTTTTGCTATTCATAGCTTTGAAATGGGTAACACTTACTGTGAGTGATTTTTCTTTCTATACAAGATTTACATATGAAATTACAAGATCATATTAATATTTTTTTATTTATACTAATATAACAATTTTTATTACAAAATTAAAAAAGAGAATATAATTTATAGTGATTAATATTGATGTGAATGTGATTTTAATTGAGTTGGAAAAGATTAAAAAAAAGGTAGTAGGCCCTATTCCTCATAGTAGAAGCAATATAAAAGTATTTTTACGAGTAAAGAAAAAAACAAAAATGAAGAGGGAAACGTGTGGAAAAGGGCATAATTAATGTCAATTGTCCTACTAGTTTTATTATTTATGAGGTAAGAGAAAAAAAAAGACGAGAAGTAAGGAACTTTCATTAGCATTTAATGTGTTGTACTTTTGTTTCTCTCTAATATTTATTAGATGTGATCATTGTGAAAATAAAATTAAATTGCACATGCTCTATAGTTGATTTCACTAGTTATTTTTTCTGTATTTTTTATACAAAATTTATATTTTATACAATATTTTCTTAATATTTTTATTCCTATGATTTATTGTTTGGTGTTGTTTAGATTGGTAGAACACATGTTGACATAACCCATTGAGAAACTATGGAGAAACTGTTCGTATATTTATTGGTTCATAATTTGGTGTGTGTCTTGATTATCTATTTGATATAAAAATTAATTTTATAGTTGATTTTTCATGTTGTCTATTACATTGGTTCACATTGTGATGTTGGTCTTAATGTTGGTTCTTGTTCTTTTTTTTACTCTGTCTCATTTTATGTGGTACCGTTTTCTTTTTTGATCTGTCCCAAAAAAAATGTCACCTTACTCTAATTAGAAAAAATTTACCTTTAAATTACTTTTTTACCCTTAATCAAATGATTCTCAGCCACACAAATATTTAAGAATGATTTTAGACCACAAATTTTAAAAGTCTTTCTTTTTTCTTAAACACTATTCCAAGTCAAAGGGTGCCACATAAAATGAGACGGAGGGAGTAATATATTTTTTTTACAATTATGATTTATTTTTTAGTGTCCTATTTTTGTTAGTAGACTTGTAAGCTCTTGGGTTCAGTAATTTTCGGATCTCTCTTAGAGTTAACCCCTTGTTGATAGAAGTGATGGTCCAACGGTTGATATAAACACTGGTATAAAGATTTGTGTTATGTGTTGGTATATGTTGTTTGTACACATTCGTTCATAGATGGTATCTTGGTTGATGGTCACATTGGTTCAAATGTTGGTTTATATGGTTTAATTGGTGTTATGTGTTGATATATGTTGATATTAATCATTGGTTTCATAATTGGTGTCTCAATTGAAGGTTACTTGCATTTTACAGGTGCCATGTTTGATTTTATTGACTTTTTATTTGATTTTTGATATGATCAAACTGTTGGTATAGATATTGGTATACAATTGGTGTCTGTGTTGATATATGTGGATATAAAGATTGGTTATATACGTGTTTTCTCATTTGACGGTGACGTTGATTATATTTAGAGTTAATTCCTTGTTGAAATGATTTTTCATTTGGTTATGTGTTGATATATGTTGATATTAAGCATTCAGGTTTAATTGATAAAACTGTTGGTATATTTGTTGGTTATCAATTGGTGTTTGACAATGAATCACAATTCACAATAATAATTTAAAATCACTATTATCATGAAAATTCAAACTATACACCAAATTAAACAAATAATTACTAGTTTTAGCATTGCCCATAAGAAGTATAAATATTATTTAACAATACAATATTCAAGCAAAAAATAATTTGTTACACCCTTGCAAAGTGAACATGGGAATTCCCATTAAAAAACAACCATAATTCTACTTTTAATTACAAGTATCATCCTAACAACACATTCAACACAATTCGCACAATGTAACAAACTTTTACCAAAATTTATACCAATCTAAGCACCAAAAAACTGAATGTACAGTTGACCAACCACTACATTCAACATTTTTCAAACCAATACAATTGAACCTCCTTGCACCATCTGTAACTGTGTGAATGTATTCTGTTGATACTCTCCCTTCAATAAAAAAAATAAAATAAAAAATAAAGTCCTTCCCTGTCTATAAACAAAAATATTCTTTCAAAAAATAATATAACAAAAAAAATTAAGAAATGCCTAAAAAGGAATAAAAATCAAGAACAAAGAAACCCTGGATCTGGGTCTGACACTTTTAGCATCTTTGTTGATTCAGGCTCTTTTCTTATAGGTACTTCGTCTTTGAAGTCACTATCATGTGGATAATTAGACAATTTGGCTTCAAATAATACCTTCTCCTTGCCTTTATCCCCCGTGACAGATCTATTCTTTGGTGGAGATAGAGTAAAAACATTTAGTTTGAAGCTTGATCTTGAACATTGTACGGGTGTAGAATCCAAATAAATCGGTGATGGATTAGTCCTAGGACTTTTACAAGTTGGAGTTCTTAGACAAGTAGCATTGGATATTGTTAATCTATGATGCACGACAAAAAGAAATGCAAAAATGGAGATAAAATGGCTAAGAAGATGAGGAACAAAAGAAAGTGTAAAAGAAGAAGAACAACAATGAGAACTACTCTCCTTACTTCGAAATCTTGAATTTTTTCTAGCAGGTTTAGCTTCCATAATTCTTGCTCCTTTACCCTTATACAAAAAACTACATGAATATAGAAAAAAAAAATTAGGCATAACAAATCATCCAAGCAACGAAAAATTATATTTGAAAACAATAAAAACGTTAAACTAACCTTAAGTTTTGATCAATTGTAGTCAAGAACTTTGAGCAAAATGTTTTTCTTGGATAAAGATTAACGTTTTTCGTAGATAAAGATTTTTCAACTAGAATGAGAAGGATATGGGAAGAAGGTTAAATGAGAGATGTTTGAAATAAAAATTGTATAATGTTAAAAATTAACTTTTCTAATGCTTTTTGTTGAACAAAATTAAAAGAAATGTAGGTGCAATACATAGGGAACCATTGCATGGGTGTGGCAAGGATGAACCATCAATCAAAAGGTCATTCGTGTGGATTAAATCACTCAATCACATTCTTTCTTTTTTTGCTTGGACACGATTTATCTTGTTGATATTTTTATAATTAAATTGGTAAAATTGTAATTAAAAAAACAACTATAATTTTGGGACAAAAAGTTGAGGTTTCTGTAAATTTTCCTACTCCTCTAACAAACGTAGAAATAGGATTTCAAAAATACTAACAAAAAATAATTAAATAGCAAATAAAAGTAAAAAGTTAGAACCCGATTTTGCCGTTATCATTATTCAAAAATTAATATTTTCACCAAAAAAAAAATTAAATGCAAAAAAGCATTTCATTATGTCTGCTGCAAACTTTTTTTTTACGTCCACTTTACCAAATTAGTGTGTCTTGCAAAACACTTCAATGCTGGTATGATATATTTGAATTAAGAGTGTCAAAATAAACTCAAATTTAGATAATTCGTCTTATTCGTCTAATATTTTATGGGTTGGACTCAATCTCAACTCATTCAAGTCTTAACCCATTTTGAGAGAATCTTCAATTGAGCCTAATTGAATTTCCAATTTCAACCTGTTCTAAGACTCTTTACTTGTATTAATATAATGTATGTTTTCTATTTATTTTAGATTTTCTATGATTTATCTATCTATTTATAACTTTTTATTTTTATTTTTTTGAATTGAAATTCAAATTGTGGTTATAAAAAGTAATAATAATATG
>DF363038.1:0-35440 GCA_000787875.1 Solanum virginianum
CAACAATAATTTGGTAAAATTACCCTTATCATTTACTGCTCCTTGATTCCTGTGTCAAGTTAACAGGAGACAAGTAAAGATGAATGAAAAGAATAACAAATTTCTCCTCTCCTCCCTGTCTCTCTCGCCTCTCTCTCTAAACCGATCTTTGCATATAATACTAATATGACAACACCCATCCACAACTATTCCAATTTGAATTCATCACACCCTATAAGAATCTTACATACTTTGACTAACTTTGTGTATCTTACATTTGGTAATATCTTGCCCCCCATTTAATTAAGGGCTTATTTGGATACTAGAGAATCAGTACAGGCAAGAGGGGAACAGATGATACTTGTGTCTACTGTACGTATCAATTTAGTGGTTGTATCAACATACAATATTGTATCATCTTATCTCAATCTATATGTATCGAATACAGTTTCAGCTTGTCTATTTTGAATATAACATGTATTATTTTTTATTTCTGTATCAGGGATATAATAACGAATAAATACAAGTGATATAATTTGCATCAGTTTGTATCCATTTCTATCTAACATTTCTACTTCTCTCGCAAGATTACTCGCCTTTGTCAAATTATTGCCATGAATCATAATTAGACAAACTATACCAAATAATAATAGTAATAGTCTAAACTATGGCTATATAAAAAAAATTCCTCAATCACACTTGCATTTACTAGAAAAAGAGAAAAATAAATAAATTATACTATGGTACACACTGTCTGCTGATAAACTATTAAAAACGAAAAATCATATTTACATATTGTAGCATGTTTCTTCAGCAAGTGTCAAGAACGTAACACCGATTCAGTTGTTAAACTGTCAATAAGCCATGGCCAATCTTATTGGTATTGATCAAGGAAAAAAGCTATCAAACTTTAGACCATTGCTACACATCAATATTTAAAGCCAAGATTTGCATTGGACCGCAGATATTGCTGGTAAAACGCTGCCATCCTTCCATAAGCATCCATTCTCATAGGCTGCAAAAATTCCCAAATTCAAAATAAATAAATTGATAATAATCTGACCATGTACATGTATAGTCAAATTTTTTCTGTAATAATGTTTCATGATAACGTCAAGTTTTATCAAAAACAATTTTTCCTATTACGCTACTCCTTTATTGCATGTTCTCTTTAATAATATTTTTCTTATTATAAGAAACAAAGATTTTTCCATCGTAGATTAATGAAAAGTTTATATTATACAATATGATTTTTTCCATTCATTTTCATAAAATCAGCTCATTTAAAAATGTATGATGAAACATATCATCTAACTACAATAATGAAAAACTTTCTTAATTTATCATATAAAATATTTAGTATGCTTTTTCCACATTGATTCCTTATCATAATTATCTTTTAAGAATAGCACTAAACAATTTGAGTAAATGGTGAAGATTTAGTAGTGGCTATAGTGAGTAAATTCCTCTAATAGTTATTCATTTTAAAATATTATCTAGTAATATCAGTTTTATTTCTTTTAAAACAAAATTATCATTCAACTATTCTCGATTTCCTTAAAATAATATAGTCGACACAATAAAAGTCTCTCTTAATAGTATTACAGTTTTTTCCTACCTGTGATTGGGCAGCTGGGAGGAAGGTAGCTAAAGGATCAGGAACAAAAGAAGCTCCAGGAGAGGGCATAGGCATATTGAAATTAGAGGGCGCCGCGGGGTGGGGGACCGAAGGCATTGTTGTTATGTTGGAGCGGTTAAGCGCATTGACATCCATGGGTCTAGCCAATCCCATCATTGACATTTGAAGCTGTTGTAATGCCATATTTGGCAACATCATAGGGGAAGGGGGCATGTTAACATGAACCATCCTGCTCATTGCTTTAACTTGAGCTTGCAGTTGCTTCAAATATTCAATCACCTCATCCAACATTGATGCCTTATCAATCCGCTTAAACAAAAACACAAGTATATAACATATTAGTGAAATCCATAAGTATGGTCTGGAAAGGACACAGTGAATGCAAATCATAACAATATATTTAGTGAAATTTCACGAGATTATAATGCACACAAATAATATTCATGTTCATTTTTTAGCCCTACCCTGCTAGTTGATTATTTTGTCAAACAAGAATTTCATCGACATCTTTTATTTACAAGCTTTTGTAGACTTTGCAATTACAATATGACATATTTATTAAAAAAGGAATCTTATTTGATCAATTTAAACTTAAAGTGAATTGACGCACTAACTAGTACTCCCTCCGTTCCATTTTAATTAAAATTGTGAGATAATACACATATATTAAGAAAGTCATTCAAACACAAAATTTATACTATACTTTTCACTATTGCCTTTTGTAAAATCATAAATGTGTAATCTAATTTATCTCCTAGAAAATATAAAACTTCAATAAATAAAAGGGTAAATATAAAAAAAAAGTTTTAAAAATTCACCTTGAACCTTGAACTTTGAACAATTCAACTATTTTGATCATTAAAAAAATATCAAAAATTTAATTAATTTAAAATGAAGAGAATAATTTATATATGCAATCATTATTAAGGAGTATAGTTTTTCCAGTGTCAAATGATTGATACGAGACAATAACAAACGGTTGTGAGTACGTACGGCCTAAAAGATAATAATTTCAAGTTTTCAACAAAAAGGAAATATTATTTTATTTTATATTTAATTAAAAATAGTAATATTAACTAACTAAGCTCAATATTATATATATATAATAAAATAATAATTTTATGAAATATCCCAACATATAAGATATCTATATTTTTATTCTATCCTATCAGCCAAACTATACTGGCAATGTTAATGATTTTGGACAGTTTAGGACCACATTATACAAAGATTTTCTACAGTCTACTTTCGACCATAAAAGCTGTCAACTTTTAGTTGACACTTTGTTTATTCACTGTAGAACATCCTTCTATAAATGATATATCAATTTCACTTTTCTAATTATGTTATACATATCTTAAAAGGTTCTAAATTTTGGTCCTTCAAATTAGTCTTTTTAGCGAGTACTATTTTAAAAAATTAATACTCTCTCCATTCCATCAAAAGAAAAAAAGGTTATCTTACCATAACTAAAATAGTTTGATTTTAATTTTTTTTTACTCTTGATTAAGTAATTTACAACCATATAAATATTTAAAGATTAATTTAAGCTACTTATTTAAAAGTTTTCTTTCTTTAGATATTATGTCAATTAAAACAAATGACAAAAAATAAATAGAGGGAGTATTATGTTTGGTCCCTCAATTTTATTAAATTCCAAGTAAATGGACTAAAAATATTCTGGAGTGCCGAAATAACTCGTGGCCTAGAAATATTCCTTTATTTAAGTTAAGGTCCCAAAGCTTATACACCCTTTGGTCGTTTGATCGAGAATATATTATTTTGAAATAATTTATCTCAAAATAAGTTATTTTAAAATAAATTATTTTACTATATATATGAAATAATTTATTTTAATATTAATTTAAAAATAATAAAATAATGAGCATTTTAAATTGAATAGATAGTGAGAAAAGCGCCTTTCGTGATTCAAGTAGTAAGCTCGGATTCATGATTGAGAAAGAAATCTTCCAAAAATATCTAATATTTTTGATCAAAAACAAAATAATTTATTTTAAAATTATCTACCTATATCTCATGCCAAACAACTCCTTAGTATTGTGTTTTTCATGTAAAGGCAAAATTGAATCAACATAGATAAGTATATTATTGAAACGTGAAGTTCCAAACAACTGTAAAACACAGAGAAGAAACTATAAAATTAATTTCTTGATAGGACACATGCAATGCATACGGTAAACAATGTACTATAAATAATAAATTCCAGTACCTTACTCGAATTTGGAACTAACTTCTGCAATGTCTTCATCCTTTGGTTTATCCTGTCTCTTCTTTTCTGATAAAATAATAATAGTCAATTAAAAAAATTAAAAAATCTCTCTATTTTATATTTAGTAATTTTATATTTTTTAAATAAAATAATTTATAGTCATATAAATAACTATATCTTATTTCAAAAGAAAATTTTTAATTCTATTTAAATTATGTATCAAATTAAATTGCGCCACATAAATTGAGAGGAAAGGAATAATATTGTTTTGTTGTTAACATATGTGGTGTCAGGCGAGAAGACATTACATGATTATTCAATGAAAACAATTATTTTCGATGGACATCTTACTCGTTCAGACTGGTTGTGAGTAGCAGCAGCTCTGCTCTTTTTTGTTGATAATGAAGAAATTTTGGATCCTTTTTTCTCATCCCCATCCTTGTGTTCATCAATTCCTGCCACTCTCTATGCGTTGCCAAAAAACACCACAAAAGTTTAATACACAATTTGGCATATCTATCTTCAATAAAAAGCTAGTAATATCACTTCATTTTTAAAACAATGGCTCACCGTGGAAAAAAATATATATGAAATTAGCTATAAAATTTGAAATATATCGCTAAAGGTTTCTAAATATTTGCTCCATCCATTTGAAAAAAAAAAGATTGATTTTTGTTTTTATTCTAGTTTTGAAAGAATAATTTATTTTCCTTTTGGTAATACATTAGTTTTAGTTTTCTTCATTATATATTTAAGGACAAAAGATTAAATCGTATTTTAGTATATTTGACATAACTTTAATTTAGGACCATAACATTGAATTTTTTTTAAATTTTCTTAAACTCCATACCAAATGAAACTAGATTTATTTTTCAACGGATAGAGTATATATTCTTAAAATTCATCGCTAATTAATAGTTAAATGAAATTAGGACTGTTTAGCTATAAAATTTTACTCTATCATAAATTCTTATTTTCTAGAGGTGAAACTTGAAGAGCACGAAGCTAATTATCAAATTGGATTATGGGGGAATGAACACGACTCGTCTATTGTTAATCAGAAAATGGAGAAAAATCTGGTAAAGAGCAGTTTTCCCCTTTATTTGATCTGATAACACGGAACAAATTAGAATTAGGAGGATAGCTGGTCTTCGAATAAGATAACAAACGGTTATGCCAAAATAGTAACACGAAAAACTAAGTGCGTTTGACAAAAAATGTTTTTTCAATTTAATTTTTATATTTGATTAGCTAAAATATTTTAATTATTTTTATTCTAAAAAAGTAAGCTTGTTTAAAAAAGGAGAAAAATCACTATCCTAATTGAAAACAATAGTTTATATGAGGTGAATTCCAAGTTATCCAGATCCCCTAATCCCTTCTCTTTTACCATTCCATTCCCACTGAACACTACATATAAATGCTTTTTTTTACTTATTAAATACTAACAGAAAGTAAATAAAAAGTTTCCTTTTTTTTTTTTCAAAAACTTAAATACCATGAAATTCCTTTTCCTTAATGAATATCCTCCACATAATATGCGTGGTTTCGATTCACCCTGTCCCCTCCCCTTCCACATGTAATACTCTCTTTGTCCCATTTTATATGATACTCTTTTATTTGATATGGTGTTTAAGCAAAAAAGGAATGATTTTTGAAACTTGTGGTTTAAAATCATTTTGAAATTTTTGTATAACTAATAATCATTTCATTAATAGTAAAAGGGAAATTTTAAGACCATAAAATAATATTCTTTTTGAAACCAATCAAAAAGAAAAGGGTGTCACATAAAATGATACTAGTTAGTAAATAAACTTGCGTGGTGCTGCATGGAGTCATATTGCGCAGTATTCATGAAAGGAAATCAAATATTTACCTGAGTTTTGCTAAGAGAGATGAAATCACGATTACTGTTACAACGCTTAGAGGTGTTCTCAGGCGACCCCATAGATGCTGCGGTAAGCCTTTCCACACCCAACTCCCTCTCGTCCGTTTCAATGGTGTCTCTGTGCTTCACGGTCTGGTGAGCCGTATTGTTATGTCCCTCGTATAGCATCAACTCAAAGTTTTTCGGTATCTCCTCATAGGAAGATCCCATTTTCGCATCATCAACACTTCCGCACTTGCTGGGGTGTATGGATTGGGGCACTTGTTGTTGAGAGTTTGGGGTGTTAGTGGAACTTGTTGGCACTACGGCCATAGTAGGTGTCTGAGTGTCAAGAAGACAATTATCAAACCAACGTGCGAAATCATCCTCTTTATCTCCGTCTCCGTCCATGGAGGACTTTTGGGAATGAGGGATGACGGAGGTAGCTTGGTTCACTAGGGATTCAAGTGTGCCACCAGCACACGTGTATTTTGTTGGAGAACAAGTCGATAAAGGCTTATTAAGCACGCGTGCAGGACCTAACCCATGCATCACTAGCTGTCCCTTTTCCCACGTTAGCTCTGCCACTTCATAATCCATCCTTCATAACCAAACAAAAACATTAAGCCCTTCAATTTGATGCTAAACAAAAAGCTATACACAAAAAGAGTTAGAATATATTTGGATGGACTTTTGACTTATTTATTAAAAATATATATTAGTAATTTATTTTTATCATTTTAACTTTAAATTCAGATGCTTTTTTTTTTAATCTACTCAAACACTAAAAATATGTTTAAAAGATATTTGAGCTTAAGATTATTTAAAATAAATTAATCTGAGCAGACTCTTAAAAATTGACAAGATAAATTGCTCAAATTGTAACCACCCTTCACCTTCAAACCCTAAAGTTGTGGTTTTGAATGAGGAAGAGAGCCAAAAAGAATAAAAGATGGGAACAGATAGGCTAAAATTGGAAAAGAGGAAGAGAGAAATATACTCTGGGGCATCAGTGATAAATGAATTATTAGAAAGAGAGCTAAGAACAAGGTTTAGATGAGAGGGGGAGCCGTCTATTGGCCAGCTTGGTACACACTGAGTCATATCTTGAAAGCTAAATAACAAGTCGTTCTTGATAATATATAGTGGTTTCTTAATCTTTAGGAGCTTTCTTTAAATTTTTAGAAAAAAATATAATCTTGTAGAGCTTCCTTTTAATTTTTTTCATAGTACATGCAACCAAGAAAAAAACGAAATGGCTTATGGATATATATAGATAATAAAAAGTATAGACGCAATTTTCGACGTGTGATGTAGAAACATGTGGTGCTGATGCGTTTTGAAAGAATTTAGAGCATCACAAGCCGAGGGTGAAGTAATATAGTGCTCCATCTCCCTCAATATATGTCACATCATTTTATAGACTTCAAATAAATTTTCATCCCAATAAGTGAGATCATTTTATTGGGTATAGAATTGTAAAAATAAGTAAAAACTTTATTACTCCTATTTATCAAATTTTCATTATTAAAGTTACTTTTTGTATTTACTTTTAATTAATTTTTCTTTACATAAAGTATTAAAGGGGCCGTTTGTTGGGAACAACTTATCGCATGATTAATTATCGTGGGATAAGTTATCCCACCATGTATATAGGATAACTTATCCTATTACTATGATATAAATGGTAGGATAAGTTATCCCAAACTTAGCAACCAAACAAGACATAAAATTTTATCCTTTTACTTTTTTTTATTCTATGCCTATTTATTTTTATCTCTCACTATGAGATGCAATAAAGGTTTAGAAATGATGTCATTAAATAGTTATTAAAGAAATATCTACAAAGAAAGTAATATGATAGACTTCTCGATGTGATAAAGATGGATTAAGCTGAATTTAGAATTAACAAATGAATGTGCTGTTGATATGTCTAAAAGTAACTCAATTTGAAAATGGGCCAGCACTCTATCCACCTAATTCTAACTAAGTTTTAATTTCTTTATTTTGTTCTTTTGTAATTTTTAATATCTAATAAATTATTTTTTATTATGATAAGATATAACATATCAAATTTATAAATATTTTGACAAAATTTTTAATGAATCAATTTGGATTAGATATCAATTCAAAATTTATAGTTGATTTTAAATAAATTAATAAATGGATGAGTCAATGGTCAATTTAAATTTAAATAAGTTTAGCACATGAGAAAATCACAACACACATAATTTAAGACTTTATATTACAAATCATAGATATACATTTTGGTGATTTCTAAAATATGATCTTAATTATAAGTCCTAGCGTAATTACGATTATTTTATATAAAATTAATATTTATTTTATTTTGTATTTACCACATTTAGAGAGTAAAAAAGAGTGTTCTAATCTTTTTTCTTTTAAGACAAAAAGATAACTAATACTCCCTGTTGTATTTATTGTCATGTTATTGAAAGTTAATTTGACTAATTTTTCAAATATTAGATGCATTAATTTTATCTTTTGAAATAAAATTTAGATATTTAAAAATTATACGAAAAACACTACTCCCTTCCTTTCATTTTATGTGACATCTTTTAACTTGACATGGTGTTTAAAAAAAAACTTTTAAAAATTGTGGTCTAAAATCATTCTTAGATATTTGTGTGACTGAGAATCATTTCATTAAGGGTAAAAAATATTTTTAAAGGTAAATTATTTTCAATTAAAGTAAGATAACATTCTTTTTTAGGACGAATTAGAAAGAAAAAGATATCACTTAAAATGAAATAAAAAAAAATTATAATTCTTTTATATTAATATTATAAAAAAAGACATCCTAAAATAATAGTCAAAATAAATATTGCTTTTAACTCTAAAAAAAAGCAATGACGAACTAAAAGAAATGAAAAAGTAGAACTAATTATCATCCTTACTGTATTTTAGGAAACTGTTGAGTGAGAACATCTTCCATTTTGTATAAAGGAAATAAATTTCCAATTCTCTCTCCATTTCCTTCTCCCAAGAATCTTATACTCCTCTCTCGATTTTGTATGATTTCTCTGTCCCCATAGTTATCATCAATTTAATCGTGTGTATTTTAATCATATTTTGTGCGGAGCTTTTTTCATCCACGACTTTCAATTACTAATTTTGTGTTTTTTCTGAGGTTTTAATCAATTCTTTTTTTGGGTTTTCTTTGTTCTATGTTTCAATTTGAAAATCATATCCGAAAAAATAAAAATTGCAGGATCGCTGCATAATCAATCTATACACTACTTTTTATGTATTATCAATGTTTAAATTTTTACTATTATATACAAAATTTTTAAATTATAATTTCATTAGCTTTAATTCACTAGTCTTTTGAATTTTTTTTATATATATATATGGTTTCTTGATGTATGAACTAGGTATTCCAATGTAATGACCTTCAGGTCAATTTTATGTTACCTCCTTGGTTAGAGCTTTTCTATAGCGACTTCAACTTATGTATGACTTGTGATTTCGTGTAGTTATCGTACTTTAAGATCTTTATAACTTGAAAAATTAATTTTGGTAAAAAATGCAGAACAATCTTATAACGGAATTCTGATAGTTTCATTAGCTCCGAAATGACTATTTTAGTTTTGAAGCATGATTGACTCAAGTTTTGAGGTTTTTGGTTCAAATTTAAGTCATTTAGCATTTTAGCTTTCTAAAGTTGCTGCATATGAAGCTATGGTATATCACACATGGAAGGCCAGGAATGCAAAAATCTTTAGGAAGATTAGACCAGATGAAACAATGGTGATTGAACAGATGAAGAAGGAACTGCAGGAAAGGGTTCAAGGAGCAAGCGACACAAAGAAAGGGCAAAGATGTATAGCACTTATTCAGAGAATTTGTAATTAAGTGAGACTGTGAGTGGTGTGAATTAGAGTTAGTATGTTGGTGTCTAATACAAACACAGAAAACTGATGTAACAGTTATTTCTTTTGATGGTATGACAATATTTTACCTTTTATTGCAAATAAAATAAAATAATAATAATAATAATAACTGGTCCAGATTTGACTTCGGTCAATTTTTTTTGAAATCATGTCCCAACAAAAATTTTGACAATACTGTTAGTTTCAGAACATAGAGTTTGGAATAGAAAAATCTTTTTTTTCGGTTTCAACATAAGATTTATAGTCATGCAAACTTAATCAAACATGGTGGATATGCATACACATGCTAGAAAAATCTTTTTTTTCGGTTCTTGAAGACGCTGGGCTAATTTTCGAGCCCTTGATAGATTTGGCTAAAAATGACCCTTGAGAGTGGGACTCACTTTTTGTTGAAACAATCTCATATGAAAATTTTGTCTGTATCATTAAGTTCAAAAAGTTGAATTTTATCAGGTAGCATAATTCATTTGTGCGTAAGGAGTTCTAAATGAGTCTAGAGCATACAGTTGGAGAGTCCACTTTGCCAAAAATTTGATATCTGAGTTGACACTGGTGCAAGCCCATTTACCCTAAGTGTTCGCAGGCCCCATTGTCACCTTATGGAAACTAGCCCCTTTATTCTAAGCAATCCTGAAACGAGCTCTGCGTTCGCGGAGATTTATTCGGCTCTTTTTCACGATGATGATAATCATTTTCATTTGATCTTTTATTTAAAATACAGACACGACTAGTTTGATTAAAAATTTTCAGAAAATGATTTCTCTCTCGTTTCAAATCCAAATTTTGTGATTCAATGCTCTAAAATTGTGAGATTTTTCTACGAGAATGCAGTGGTGTGGTTAAAAATGCTGCAGAGACACCGCTAGAGGTATATTTTGAGAAATAACTGCTATCCATAGTGTACTTCTTAGATTAATTTGAAAAATTTAATTGCATGACCGATTTTCAATGTTTTCGAGCCCCAAATTATGTTTCATTTTAGGACACAACTTGGGGAACTATTTAGAACTTTTTTGCAGAGTCAATTATGAAATTCTTGATGCGGGTTCCACTTTCTCATTTTAGAATCTAAAATTAGTCTGTCCCCAGATTTTGTGGTGCTGTAGTAAAAACTTGAGCCTTATTTCTCCCATCACTCTATCTCCATGTCACGACCCAAGCCTAGGGCCTAGATGTGACACGGCAAATGGGAACCCAAAGGGGCCCCCAACAAGCCTCTTAACATATCATTCACGCATCCTTAGTTGCGGAAGTCAAATAAGATAACAAACAAATAATAATAGAGCATAAGGGAAGCAGGACTAAGGGAATATTTCATAATAACGTAGACATAAAGGAGTCAAGCTCAATATATAATATCCATATCCAACAATAACTCTACTTTAAATGGAGCGGGAGCCAAGACATCTCCCGAGCTCACCATCAAAATGGTATTCAAAACTAGAAAAGTCTTATCAAAAGCATGAAAGTAAAGTGGAATGCCATCCCCGGAGTAGAGGACTCATCAATAGTAGCCTTTAAGAAATCCGTCTAGCCACATGTAGAAGAAGGATCAATAGGAGTTCCGATCCCTACATGGTGATATCATGTAGGAATAGAGTATATGTTAGTACTTGGAATGTACTAAGTATGCAGGGTGCAATGCAACAAGGATCATAAGCCATAATAATCAAGATGCATAATCATAATCGTTAGACATAAGCTCAATATGACATGTATAATCAATACTTAGGATAAAACATGTGTGAAAATAATCATACTTGCGTAACTTGTATAACACAATCAAATAGCATAAGTAACTCATCCAAATACCTTGTACTAGAGGGTAAGGAATACAACTTAGGTCATAAACCTTCTAGTAGGTATTGAGTACTACATGAGGGTGAGGAATACAACTTAGTTCATAACCCCTTGATGTAGGCCTAGATAGTGCATAGTATTAAGTTGTACATGAGGGTGAGGCATACAACTTAGTTCATAACCCCTTCATGTAGACATTTACCTTGTACTAGAGGGTGAGGAATACAACTTAGTTCATAACCCCTTCATGTAGACATTTACCTTGTACTAGAGGGTGAGGAATACAACTTAGTTCATAACCCCTTCTAGTAGGCTTCATAATTCACATGAGGATAAAACATAGCATAAGAGCTCAATAATTTACTTGTAGATTATAGAAACTTTTCTTGAGTTTAATACATGCTTGGGAGCCCATAACTAATCATAAAAGCACTTGTCTTGCAAATCATACAATAACCTTTCATCAACATAAGATTTATAGTCATGCAAACTTAATCAAACATGGTGGATATGCATACACATGCTTAAAATCATGCAATTTAGGAGTGTAAGACAAGAAGGAGTAAAATCAATTCATTTTAAAGTCATTCAAATCAACCCACCAATGCTGTAGTAAAACCCCCTATTTAGGTATCATGAAATCCATCTCAAAAGTTCCCAATCTTCGATAGTTTTCATAATTCTTATCATGCATAGCTTCAATAGATAAAAATCAATTCATGAAATGAGCTTTCAATAGGTATTCATACATATCTAATCAATACTTGAAGAATCCAAACTCCAATCATACTTACAATGCATAATAAAGTTTACCCATAAAGTATTCAACCTTAAAATTATGAAATTTAAAAAAGAGGGAAGGTTTGACTTCATGGGTGGAAGGATTCCATGAATAAAATACACATACCTAAACTTGAGACTTTCTTGAAGAAAACTTGAGGAAGACTTGGGTCTTTGAATTCTAAAATTAGTTCTTGAGGTTCTTGAATTTTAATAGGGTATTAAATGATGCTTTGGAGAGGATTTGAGAGGGGTTTTGAGAGTTTTGAAGTTGAAAAATGACTAAGGAAGGAGGATTTCACGTTTAAATGGGCATTGGGTCATTATCCAAATACCCTTGGATGAAACTAGAAAAATATGAAAAAAGTTACACTGAGCAGCGCCCAGGGCGCGACACGGCTTTGTCGTGAGTCGTCACTATTTCTACTCCCTGTTTCAAAAATTAATTTTTGCTATAGGACTTCTAAAAATCGAGGTTTACCCTTTTCCTACACAATATTTCCCCTGAACAAGAATATGAAGTCAAATTTTTGAAATCATGCACGAATTTTGAGATATTCAAGAAATACACTATAAGGCACTTCCGAAGCACATGAGAGGTGTTACAATATCTCCCTCTCAATTTTGAGATATTCAAGAAATACACTTATAGGGCATTCCGAAGCACATACGGGGTGTTACAATATCTAACCCTTAGGAATATTTGACCACAAATATCAAGGAAACATATGTAAGAAGAGTAGTTATGGAACTTCTAGGCCGACATGAAAGCAACAAATGCACTTAAAAATCATTTTCAAAAAAGGTTTCAAACATATGCATCAAAAATCATCAAGTCTTGTCACCATGAACATGTATGCATGCAAAAATAACGTGAGGGCTGAAACTTAAGACTTGAAATCATAGATAGAACTTAATTTTTTTACTTCAGGCTTTAATAGAGTGAAAGAGATGTAGATATCGCTTCTTCATGTCCGTTTCGACTTCTCAAGTGGCACTTTCAACTTGTTTATTCCTCTAAAGAACTTTGACGGATGCCACATCCTTGTTTCTTAACATTTTTACTTGTCTATACAATATTTCCATCGGGACCTCCTCATAGGTCAAGTTATCCTCCACAACACCCACAACTTCCAAGGGCACAATTTACTTGGATCACCAACACATTTCCTCAACATGGACACATGGAAGACCGGATGAACTATACTCATATCAGTAGGCAACTCCAACTCATAGGAAACCTTGCCAATTCTCCTCAAAATTCTATTGTTTCCATAAACCTTGAGCTCAATTTCCTTTTCTTGCCAAACTGGACCACACCCTTCATAGTGAGACCTTCAAATACATCCAATCACTAACATTAAACTCAAGGTCTCTCCTTCTCACATCGGAGCAGGATTTTTTTCTACTTTGAGCCATTTTCAATCTCTCTTTTATCAGTCTCCCCTTCTCTCTCCTTCTCACATCGGAGCAGGATTTTTTTCTACTTTGAGCCATTTTCAATCTCTCTTTTATCAGTCTCACCTTCTCCAAAGCTTTCATAACCAAATCTAAGCCTGACAAAGCCATTTCCCCCACATCAAACCACCCAGTTGAGGATCTACAACGCCTACCATATAAGGCTTCAAAGGGAGCCATACCAATACTAGAGTGATAGCTATTATTGTAAGCAAACTCAATGAGTGGAAGATGTTCATCCCAACTACCTTTGAACTCCAAAACACATACCTTAAGCATGTCTTCAAGAGTTTGAATTGTTCTTTCAACTTGACCATCTGTTTCAGGATGAAAAGCCATGCTAAGCTTGACTTTGGTACTAAGACCCTTTTGGAAAGATCTCTAAAAATGAAAAGTGAATTGAGCACCACGATCTGAAATGATAGACAATGGTACCCTATGCAACTTAACCAACTCATAAGTATATAGTTTGGCATAATCTTCGGCACCATAAGTTGTTTTAACTAGTAGAAAGTGAGGTGACTTTGTCATTCTATCAACAATAAGACAAATGAAATCAAAGTGCTTTCTAGTCTTTGGCATAATCTTCGGCACCATAAGTTGTTTTAACTAGTAGAAAGTGAGGTGACTTTGTCATTCTATCAACAATAAGCCAAATGAAATCAAAGTGCTTTCTAGTCTTTGGCAAACCAATCACAAAATCCATGTTGATCTCTTCCTACTTCCAAGTAGGAATTTCTATGTCTTAGGCTAGGCTACCCGACCTTTGATGTTTGGCTTTCACTTGTTGACAATTGTGACAACCGACAACAAACTTGGCAATATCTCTTTTCATACCACCCCATCAATATACCTTCTTTAAGTCTCTATACATTTTTGTGGAACCGGGGTAGATAGAGTAGGATGAATTATGTGCCTCATTCAAAATCAAATCCCTTAACCTATCAATATTAGGCACACATAACCTACCTTGGTACCTAAGGACACCATCTCCCCCTGGGAGAAAACCTCTACTTTACCATCATTTAACAAAGCTTTCAATTCTAGCAAGGTGGGATCAAGGTCTTGTTTGGACTTGACTTCCTCAATTAAAGAAGATTTGGAGCTGTTAATAACCACTACACCTCCATTTTCAACTTCATTCAACCTAACCCCCAATCTAGCTAACCGTTGAACTTCTCTAGCCACCTCTTTATTACCATCATCAACATGAGCTACACTTCCCATGGACACTCTACTTAGAGCATCAGCCACAACATTAGCTTTGCCTGGGTGATAGTGCACACTCATGTCATAATCCTTCAGGAGTTCTAACCACCTTCTTTGTCTCAAATTAAGATCCCTTGTGTAAACACTTGTTGGAGACTCTTATGATCAGTGAACACATCTACATGAATCACATATAAATAGTGATACCATATTTTCAAAGCAAACACCACAACTGCTAATTCAAGATCATAAGTGGGATGATTAAACTCATGCACTTTTAGTTGCCGAGAAGCATATGCTATGACCTTGCCATTTTGCATCAATACACACCCCAAACCAATCCTTGAAGCATCACAATAAACCACAAACCCTTCTAGGCCTTCCAGTAAAGCCAAAAAAGGAGCGAAGATAAGCTTGTCTTTCAAAGTTTGAAAACTTCTTTCACATTCATCGGTCCAAACAAATTTTGCCTTCTTTTCTACCAATTTTGTCAAAGGGGAAGCAATTGAAGAGAAACCATTCACAAACCTCTGGTAGTACCCCACTAAGCCTAAGAAACTCCTAATATCCGTTAGACTCAAGGGCCTAGACTAATTCCTTATTACTTCTATCTTCTTAGGGTCCACTTTAATTCCATCACCCGATACCACATGCCCTAGAAATGTAACCTCTTTTAACCAAAATTCACATTTGTCAAATTCAACAAACAACATCTCATCCCTCAAAATTTGAAACACTACCCTCAAATGATTCACATGCTCTTCTTTACTTCGAGAATAAATCAATATGTCATCTATGAAGACTATCACAAACATGTCAAGGTAGGGTTTAAAGGCCCTATTCATGAGCCCATAAATATCGTTGATGCATTAGTCAAGCCAAAGGACATCACCATAAATTTAAAATGCCCATACCTAGTCCAAAAGGCCATTTTGGGAATGTCACACTCTCTCACCCTCACTTGGTGGTACCCGGACCAAAGATCAATCTTAGAAAAGTGACTAACCCCTTGTAGTTGATCAAATAGGTAATCTATCCTTGGTAAGGGATACTTGTTCTTTATGGTGACCTTATTGAGTTGCCACTAGTCGATGCACATTCTATGTGAACTATCTTTCTTTCTTACAAAAAATACTAGTGCACCCCAAGGTGACTTGCTAGGCCTTATGAAACCCTTTTCCAACAAATCCTTCAATTGGTCCTTTAACTTCTTTAACTCTGTCGGGGCCATACAATAAGGGGGAATGGAAATGGATTGAGTATCGAGGAGGAGGTCTGTACTAAAATTTACTTACCTTTTGGGAGGAACATCGAGAAGCTCATCGAGAAAGACATCAAGAAACTCATAGACCACCGGAACTGACTCAATAGAAAGGAATTTAGACTTAACATCCCTAACCCTCACAAGATGGTAAATGCAACCCTTAGAAATCAATTTCTGGGCCTTAAGACAAGAAATGAACCTACCATTGACCACCAAATTATGACCCTCCCACTCAAAGGCAAGTTCATTAGGAATTTGGAACTTAACCTTATGAGTTCTACGATCGATGGAAGCATAATATGCATGTAACCAATCCATCCCAAGAATAATGTCAAAATCCACCATGTCAAGTTCAATAAAATCACAAGGCATGACTTTATGCAATATAGACACGAGATGACCCCGATAGACCTTCCTAGCAATAATAGACTCACTAATGGGGTAGAAATCTCATAGGGTTCACTTAACAATTCGAAACACACAAGAAGCTTATTGGCAACAAAAGGTGTAATGAAAGAATGAGTGACACCCAGATTTAATAAAACATACACAAAATAATAAAAAATCTTTAACATACCGGTAACAACATTGGACACCTCATCCACTCCTTGTGAAACTCCCCTAAAAAAGTGCTTTGGAAATGTCCATAATCTTAATTTCAATGTATCTCAAAATTCGTGCATGATATCAAAAATTCAATTTCATATTCTTGATCAGGGGGAAAAATTGAGTGGGAGATGGGTATAACCTGAATTTTAGAAGACTCGTAGCAAAAAATAATTTTCATCAATTTTTCATAAACTAGTAGGGGTTCACGATGGCTTCGCGACGTGGACCCATCGCAGAGTAGTGTTAGCACTTTCTTAATTTTCTATTTCGGCCTAAGGGAATTGGGGTTATTGCCCCATGCCCATTTATACATGAAATATCCCACACTTAGCCATTTTTCAACTCCATATCACTTTAAAACCCTCTCTGAAACCTCTCAACCATCTTATCAAAATTCCCATCCAAAATCAAGTGTCTCAAGCTTAATTCCAGATCTCAAGAACTTCATTCAAGCTTTAAATCTTCTTCAAGTCTACATCAAGGAATTCCCAAATTTAGGTATGTGAGTTTCATCCATTGGGTCCTTTCACCTATGGAGCTCAATCTTCCTTTATATGAAAATTGCATATTTTTAAGTTATATCTTCTATAGGTATCTCTTACTATGGATTATGATTGTAAATTATGTTAGAATTTTATGAAATATTGATCTATTATGCATGACTATCTATTTCAAGCTTATACCATGATTTGATTATATTTATTGAGACTATGCATGCTTTAAGCTATCAAACTATAATCTATTGTGAGATTTGAAGATGGTTTCAAGGTACCCTACATGAGGGTTTTACAATATGTTAGTGGGTTGATTTTGAATCATTTTATTCACTATATTTCACTCTTGAATTGTATGATTTTGAACTAACATCATGAACCCACTATGTGTTTGATGAAATGTCTTTTCAAGGATTCTTAAAGTTATTGATGATCTATTGCATGATTTATGAGTCAAGTGACTTCATGATGATTTTGGGCTTTCAAAATATATTGAATTCATGAACATGTGTATGATGTTATAAATGTCAAATTAAGCCCTTTTTCAAAGATTTTACCTCTTGTGGGCCTTTGATGTTAATGCAAGGGTAATGTTTGTAATGATCAATTCTTATGTTTTAAAGTTAGACTCACTATTAGAGATCAAAAATATTTTAGAGCTACTCATGTCATGTTTCCATGTTTCTTACAAATTGTTAAAGTATAATTATTTTGATTATTCCGTGAGATTAGACGTAGGACTGATGGATAAGATGTGGCATAGACCATTTTTATGGGTTCATATTCCTTTCCTCAAACTATGTGCCAACATAGGATTATGTTTTACCATTACTTTACTAGTGAATCTATTTAATACACTTTTTATGAAATTTATTCCGAAATGGGATGGGTTCCTGTAAGGAGGGTTACTTCTCTGAAATGAGATAGGCTCCCATAAGGTGAAGTATGATTTACCTTGGCAAGTAGACCACCTCTTTACCAATGAGGGGTAATCATCGGTTCCAAGTTATAGCTCGCTTGGTCTTACTTCAGTCAGTTAAGGTCTCTTCCTACACATGTATTATATTTTATGCAAGTTGAATGATTTACAAACATGTTTTACTTCAAGCATTAACCATGCATGACATATTGAGATTTCACTTATCTATTGTCTATTACTATGTATTTTGATTATATTAGCTTATACCTTGTTGCATTATATCTTACATACTTAGTACATTCAAATATACTAATGCATACTTTATGCCTATATGATATCACCATATAGTGACCGGAGCTCCTGTTGATTCTCCTCATGGCTAGACGGATTGTTCAAGTTAGCTTATGGTGAGTCCTCAAGTCCGAGGACAATAGGGATCGAAGCTTCTCTTGATCGTCCTTCACGTGGCTAGTATGATTCTATGAAGATAAGATTTGGTGAGCTGTCAAATTTGAGGACACTATCGGCCTTTCTTTTTATTTTTGAGACTTCCTTGTATTAAACATTTGTCATTATGAGGGTGAGCTCGGAAAGTGTCTTGGCCTCTGCTCCATTCCGAGTTAGAGGTGTATGTTGGATATTATGATGTTATTGTGCTATGAGCTTGTCTCTTATGCTTTGTTTATATTCAAGACTTCCCTTCATCCTATTTTCCATTTTTTATATCTTGTATTATTTTTTACTTTTCTTCCACAACTAAAGATGTGTGATTATATGCTAAGAGGCTTGTTTAGATCCCTTGGGGTTCTCATTCGCCATGTCATGTCTAGGCCCTTAGCTTGGATCATGAAAAATTTGGTATCAGAGCACTAGTTTGTTAATGGTCCTCGGAATCCAATACACCGCGTTGATTAGAGTCTTATTCAGGGTTGTGAAGCATGTCATAACTATGAATGGGAGGCTATGAAACATTTTAGGAAATGTTTCACTTCTTCATGATCTATGTTGTGCGATTGAGTTAAGTTGCCCTAAGACTTATTCCTTATTCTTAACCATTATGTTTTAGAATATGTCTCAAGCTACTCAGAATGGTGGGCAAGGCGGTGAGCATCTCTCACTTGGAGGTCAACTTCCCAATGGTGACATGGCGAATGTGGAGGTTCATAATGCTCTATGGCTATTGCCTAAGGTTGTAACTGCTCAACTCAATCAATAAATGGGTGCTTTCGAGACTTCAAGAGATAAGAGAAAGGAGAGAGAGGTTAAAAGGGCTGGAGTTAGTGGTGCCTCATCTTCTACTAGTCTAGCGGTTCCATGTACAAGAAGAAAATGATCCCTTTTGCCACTTGTCAAGGGTGTGGTAAGAAGCATCAAGGAAGGTGTTTGGTAGGCACCAAGATTGTTTCAAGTGTGGCGGTGTTGGGCATAAGATGAAAGATTTCCTGGTGGCCTCAAGGGAAGGGAGAAGAAGGGCTCAATTTGAAAGTAGGCTTCCATACGCTAAGCCTAGTGGAAATGGTGGAGCGACCCATCCTAGGTGCCCAAAGTGTGGGAGAAATCATAGTGGCACATATTAGGGGAACACGGGTACATGCTTTTGGTGTGGCACGATGGGCCACAAAGTTATTGATTGTCCATATGCTCAAAGTAAAGGCAAGGGTGTTGGTGTTTAAGCCTCCACTCCATGCCATAAGTATGGGAAGTACCATTCGGGAGATTGGTTGACCCGTTCGAGTGCATGTTTCAAGTCTGGCGCAAAAGATCATAAGTCGAGAGGTTGTCCATGGGTTGCTATGAATTATGGGAATGACCGATGATGTTCTCAACCTTACCCCTCTAGAGATCACTAGACTTGGCATGATACTTCACAGGTATGTTGAAGTTTTTTTTTTAAATTTTTACTGTGTATGCATTGATAGACCTGGGTGCCACTCTCTCTTTTATTACTCGTTTTGTTGCCAAAAAGATTCATGTTAGTCCCAAATTGTTATGTGAGCCTTATGAAGTGTCTACGCCCATTGGTGAGTCTATTGTTGCTAAAAGAGTTTATAGAAATTGTTCCGTGTTCATTTTGCATAAAGTATTGCCTTGTGATTTTATTGAATTAGATATGGTGGATTTTGATGTCATTCTTGGATAGATTGGTTGCATGCATATTATGTTTCTAGTGATTGTAGAAGTCATAGGGTTAAACTCCAATTCCCTAATGAGCCGTCCTTGGGTGGGAGAGTAGTAATGTGGTGGTCAAGGGTAGGTTCATTTCTTGTCTTAAAGCCCAAAAGTTGATTTCCAAGGGTTGTCTTTATCATCTTGTACGGGTTAGGGAGGTTAAGTCCAAAGTCCTTCATATTGAGTTAGTTCCAGTGGTTAATGAGTTTCTTGATGTCTTATTCAATGAGTTTCCTAGTGTTCCTCTTGAAAGGGAAAGGGACCTTGGCATAGACCTGCTCCCCAATACTCAACCCATTTCTATTTCCTCTTATCGTATGGCCCCGACGGAGTGGAAGAGTTGAAGGAGCAATGGAGGTTTGTTTGAAAAGGGTTTTATGAGGCCTAGTAAGTCACCTTGGGGTGCATCAATGTTATTTGTGAAGAAAAAAGATGGTCCTCTTAGAATGTGCATTGATTACTAACAACTTAATAGAGTAACCATAAAGAACAAGTATCCTCTACCAAGGATTGATGACCTTTTTGATCAACTTCAAGGGGCTAGTCACTTCTCTAAGATTAATCTTCGGTCTGGGTATCACCAAGTGAAAGTAATGGAGTGTGACATTCCTAAGATGGCTTTCTGGACTAGGTATGGGCACTTTGAGTTTGTGATAATGTCCTTTGGGTTGACTAATGCACCAACTATATTTATAGATTTCATGAATAGGGTCTTTAACCTTACCTTGATTTCTTTGTGGTGGTTTTTATTTGTGATATCTCAATTTATTCCTATAGTAAGGAGGAGCATGTGAATCACTTGAGGGTGGTGTTGCAAATCTTGAAGGAGAAGAGGTTGTATGCAAAATATGAGAAATGTGAGTTTTGGTTGAAAGAGGTTGCCTTTTTAAGGAATGTGGTATTGGGTGATGACATTAAGGTGGATCCTAAGAAAATAGAGGTGATTAGAAATTGGTATAGACCTTTGAATCCATTAGACATTAGAAGTTTCTTGGGTTTGGCGGGTTATGACCAGAGGTTTGTGAATGGTTTCTTTTCTATTGTTTCTCTTATGACTAAATTGATACAAAAGAAGGCAAAATTTGTGTGGAGTGATGAGTGTGAAAAAAGTTTTCAAACTTTGAAAGATAAGCTTGTCTCCGCTCCTCTCTTGCCTATACCAAAAGGGTTGGAAGGAGTTTTTGTATATTGTGATGCCTCAAGAATTGGTTTGGGGTGTGTTTTGATGCAAAGTTGTAAGGTCATATTGTATGCCTCTAGACAACTTAAAGTGCATGAGAAGAATTATCCCACCCATGATCTTGGATTGGCGGCCGTGGTGTTTGCTTTGAAAATTTGGCGTCATTACTTGTATGAGGTTCATGTTGATGTGTTTACCGATCATAAGAGTCTCCAATATGTGTTCACCCAAAAAGATCTCAAATTGAGACATCGATGATCAATGCTTGTTTTTTAGAGACATTATTTATATGGAGTTTATGTTGATGTATTCACTGATCATAAGAGTCTTCAATATGTGTTCACCCAAAGAGATCTTAACTTGAGACAAAGAAGGTGGTTAGAGCTTCTAAAGGATTATGACATGAGTGTGCATTATCATTTCGGCAAAGCTAATGTTGTGGCCGATGGTCTAAGTAGAGTGTCCATGGGTAGCCTAGCTCATATTGATGTTGGTGACAAAAAAGTGGCTAGAGAGGTTCACCTATTTGCTAGGATGGGGGTTAGGTTGAAGGAGGTTGAAAATAGTGGTGTGATGGTTGCTGATGGTTCTAAGTCTTTTTTATTGAGAAGGTGAAGACAAAAACAAGACCTTGATCCCGCTTTGCTAGAGTTGAAGGCGTTAGTAAAAGATAGTAAAGTGGAGGTTTTTTCTTAAGGGGAATATGATGCCCTTAGGTACCAAGGTAGATTGTGTGTACCAAATGTGGTTGATTTGAGAGAATTGATCTTGAAGGAGGCCCATAATACATCCTATTCCATTCACTCAGTTTCTACAAAGATGTATAGAAACTTGAGGGAGGTGTGTTGGTGGGGTGGCATGAAGAGGGATATTGCCAAGTTCATATTCGGATGTCATAATTGCCAACAAGTGAAGGCCAAACATCAAAGGCCGGGTGGCCTAGTCCAAGATATAAAGATTCCTACTTTGAAGTGGGGGAGATGACTTTGCTAAGTTCGAATTTGGTCATGGAGGCCTTGGAGAAGGTGAGGATGATTAGGGAGAGATTGAAAACATCCTAAGTAGACAAAAGTCCTATTCTGATGTGAGGCGAAGAGATCTTGATTTTTGGGTTGATGATTGGGTTTACTTGAAAATCTCATCCATGAAAGGTCGGGTCTAGTCCGGTTTGGCAAGAAAGGAAAATTAAGCCCAAGGTTTGTTGGTCCTTAGAAAGTTTTAAGGAGAGTGGGTAAGGTTGCTTATGAGTTGGAGTTGCCTATGGAGATGGACATGGTTCGTCCGGTCTTTCATATGTCTATGTTGAGAAATTGTGTGGGTGACCCATGTGCCATAGTGCCCTTGGATGTTATGGGTACTATAGGAGATAATTTGACTTATGAAGAGGTCCCAGTGACAATTTTGGATAGGCAAGTGAATTGGTTGAGGAACAAAGATGTAGATTCTATCAAGGTCCTTTGGAGGAAGCAATGATGTGTTGTCAAATTACAACACATTTTGTGCCTAAAATAAGGGATTTTGCAAGTTCTTAGTGCGACTTTTTATTTATGTTTTGTGTTTTTATGTTGTTATTGCAGAAAAGATAGGTTCATATGATTTTGGGTGAAAATTGTAGATTTTGCTGAATTGCAAGACATACGAGCCATCTTACGAGTCGTAGACCAAGCTACGAGTCATAAGGTGCTCTCATAGTAAGAAACAGTGAGCAAATTAGGAATCTGCTAAATGAAGGTCATCCCTACGAGCCACTCTATGAGTCTTAGGTCTCACTATGAGTTGTATAGGGGGATCATAGCAAGAAACAGTGAGCTAAAAGTTTGGACCAAGAACTGAAGGCCTAGACTTTGAGAGGAGTATACAAGTCATAGCCCAAGCAACAACTCGTCACAGTGGGTCGTAATAGTCAAGTCCAAATTGCCAAGTGCTGACTACAAGACTTCGATTATAACTCGTAGGTCACCCTACGAGTAGTACCTGTACGACGTATCTGCTGCCAACTATCTTTTCTATTTAATTTTTAGGGTATTTGTGTAAATAGTATAAATAGATGATGTTAGGTTTTCTTGAGGGGGATTCGATATTCAAAGATACTTGTAAATATTCTAGGAGCATTTTTAGGGTTTAGAGTAATTTTTTATCTTTCATTTTCAAGATCCACTTTTGGGGATTACAAATCTCACGTTGTACTTATCTTCCATTAATTCAAGCTTGTGGTTTGCAACTTGTGGTGTTCTTGTTCTCATTATTTTGGGTAAAACTCTCAACTATGTCTTCTATTTACATTGTTGTTGATTTTTCCTTAGCCATGAGTAGCTAAGCACCCACAACTTTGGGTTGTGGGAACCATGGGTAGTTGACTTGGAATAACCTAGGCTCTGTGCATTTCTATAATTGGGGTTTTGCATATATTATTTATTTCCCTTCATTTTGATGGATGTTTGGTGGTAGCCAACACCGAATCCCGCCTACTATCATGATCCTGACCAAGGTAGTGACCAATAGGAAAAGGGAAGTAGATGACAAGATTCGATTGATGTGTTCTCATCTAATCAACCAAACCTGACCAATAGAGGTTGACTTGGACAATAGGTAATGGTTAGTTGGCACACCATGCTTGCCAACCAAGCGCCATGGTGAAATTCGACCTTCACCTTCACAAGAGGGCCGAAAAAACCTAAGTTACCATCCTACATGGAAATTCTCAATTAGAGTTATATTGCTTAGGGTAATTGAGTCAACGAACCATGGGGAACACAATTCCTAAGTTGTCCCTAAATTTTAGTGTCTTCCTGCATAGTTAGTTTAGTTTTTATTTTTATTTTTGAATCACAAAGTCCCCCTCTATTTAGAGATTTTAGCAACGATGCTTGAAATGATTGATAGTGGATCTATATAGTCAAGCCCCGTATTCCCTGTGGATTCGACCCTGACCTCTGGTTCGGTTAATTACTGACAACGACCATTTTCTTATTGGAGCGTGAATATTACGACTAGGTCTTGACTTGATCTCACTATTGGTTAATTTAAGTATTAATTTCTAGATTCTCTTGTATTTTACTTTTATTTTTATTTTTGTTTTCTCTTGTTTCTTTCCAGGGCATAAAAGAGAGAGAGAGAGAGAGAGATTGGCAGTGTCCCTGATCACAACATTAGCCTTCACCATACACTCATGTACGAGAACCTACATTATAAGGAGGACACTTGGTTTCCAGCTGCTTAGATAGGGGGTTTCTCGACCAACGTACAATGGTTTAAATAAGACTATTGGTACCAAGGCCAAGGAAACCATAATTGGACCTACGGAAGAGAATGTGCTTACAGAGATAGCCAGGGTGGTTATTATGAGAAAAACAGGGGTCCAGACATCGAGTAGAGTAGTAGAGAGGGTTTCAGAAATAATCCTTATGTGCCACCACACCATCATGATGCAGGCACAAGCAACTCCAGAATTGAGGAGATACTTGATTGCCTGTTGAAAAATGTTGAGACACGGGATGAGACTCTACTTGGAATGAGATCAGAAATTACAAACATTAATAAAAAAAAATTAGACTCTCATTTTGTGGCTATTAAACAGCTTCAACAATAGTTTGGTCATACATCGACTCTATTTAAGCAGTATCAGAGTGGTACATTGCCTAGTAATATAGTGCAAAGTTTTGAGGACGAAGGGCAACGTATTGAGGTTACTAGTGGGTTTGGTTAGAGTACTATTGATCCTCCTGTGCTGGTTGTTATAGAAGATATTCATGAGAAATTGTTGCAGATAAGGATGTGGTTGAAGGAGACGAGTGTTGCAAGGATATGGTAAATAAATCAGTTGAAGAGCAAAAAGAGTACAAGCCCATCCCAAGGCCTCTACCTCCTTTCCCTTAAAGACTCAAGAAGAGGGAGGAGGAAAGCAAGGTCAAGAACTCTCTCTCTCTATGTTAAAACAACTATCCATCAACACTCTTCTCATCGAGCTAGTGGAGAAGATGCCCACCATACCTTGCATAATTAAAGACATAGAGTTCGTAAGGGAACTATGTGATCTAGATGCTAGCATAAATTTGAAGCCCCTTGCGGTTTACATGAAGCTTAGATTGGAAGCCTCTACTCCAAATAACATGCAATATCTAGTACTCATTCCCCTTATTCTTATACCACCACCCTTTAAACATGATAGAAATTTGGAAAAGAAATTAGGGGTCCAATTCATAAGTTCAAGGTGGAAGAAAAAGCAAAATTGTGGAGGAGCAAGGTTCGAGAAATTGGTGAAGTTTGAGTAACCAAGTGGACTAAGTCAAGCTACAACAATAAATTAAGCATTGCTTGGGAGGCAACCCAAGGTATGTTTTATTTTACCCCTATGTTCTCTATTGTTTCTTGATTTGCTGCATTGAGGACAATGCACAACTTTTTCAATGGGGTGTGGACAATTATGGATCTTGGTGAAGTCTGAGTAGCTTAGGGTCCATAACTACTCCAAATTTTGATCCCGAGGTTTTCTTGCCTATATTCTTTTTCCTCGTGGATATTTACTATCTGTTGAACCGGCATGTTTAGGTAGTGTAGATAATTTATAGATATATAGTAGTTACTATCTTTTGGCATATATATAATCTTGAAAATGCTCTTTGAATGTTTTAAAAAATTGGTACCCTCAATTTTTTTTGAGATTGTTGGTTATTATTGAAATCAGTCTTTAAATGCTTTTTGTTTTGAAAATTCGGTACCCTCAAATTTTTTTAAATTGTTGGTAATTTTTGCAATCATGCATGCGATTATATGGCAATGTTTGTTCTGATAAAGAGAAGGCAAGTTGATGTTTGAAGTATGACCTGTGAGTCTATACTTAATTGTGTGTGCAATGCCATGTGTGTTGTGGGCTTATTTTTCTGCATGCATATATTATGTATGGACTCAGAACTTGCCTTATTACTATAAGATTGGTGTAGTGATATGGTTAATTTAGAAGGGATCTTAGGCCTTTGTTCTTTGAGTAAGTCCACTCCTGCCTATATGACCTACCGAATGAGCTAGTGAATCCCTTGTTCCAAATGTTTGAGCTTCTCATGTACTCCTTCTTTCTTGACACCTTACTAGCTTAACCTTGTTTGATAAAATACCTTGATATTAGCCCTGATCTATCCTTGAACATATGAACCTTGATTAAGGGTAAAAGCCTAAGTTGAGGGTGGCTACGAATGGTGGCCCTAGTTTGGGGATTAGATATTGTGTAATTTACCTGAGGCTAAAAGCCTAAGTTGAGGTGGCCCTTGTTTTGGTAAAGTAATGCAAATAAGTTGGTTAGTTGGGGAAGAGAAAATGAAGTGAAAAAATCATGAGCCGGGTGAGGAAAAAGAAAAGAAAAGTTGCCTTAGATTTAAAAGAATAGCAAAAATGAGTTAAAAAATAAGGCACAATTGAAAAAGAGAAAAAAAGCACCCAAAAAAAGTTTGAAAAAGGAGAATAAGGGTGGATTTAGTGAAAATGATTGAGTTATGAAGGTAAGAGTGCTGATAAACATGGTTCAAGGATAGTTTTAGTCACTATTTGCCCTAAAATATCATACCAAAGCCCCATGAGCCTATGTTACAAGCCATTAAGTCCTAAAGTGATCCAAATCCACTTTGGCATCAATCCAAAAGTTGAGTATAGAGGCAAGCCTATGGTGTTAGTCATTTTGCATGAATTTAATTTGTGAGAGTGAGAATGCTTGCATAGTCTCTGAATTTTAAATGCTTTTTGAGTGAGAAAGAGGGACTTCTTTTCTGTGAGGATATTTTCACCGCATGATTGACGTATGACTATTTCAGTGATTGTGGATTGTTAATACTCCTTTACTTATCATAGTTGAATTGTCAGATACATCTTTATGTTGTGGTCTGCTTAGAGCTTTGCAGTCAGGTTTTGATAACAAGAGTTGGGTACCTGAATTAGAGTAAATGATGTATATGCCATTAGTGTAACTACTATGTGTTTCTCATTGTCTGCATAGATTGATTCAACGCTTGAGGACAAGCAACAGTTCTAAGTTGAGGGTGTTGATGTGCTATCAAATTACAACATATTTGGTGCCTAAAATGAGGGATTTTGCAAGTTCTTATTGTGACTTTTTAATGGTGTTTATGTGTTTTTATGTTGTTATTGCAGAAAAGATAGGTTGGCATGATTTTGGGAAAAAATTGCAGATTTGGGTTTGGTTAGAGTACTATGTTTATGTGTTTTTATGTTGTTATTGCAGAAAAGATAGGTTGGCATGATTTTGGGAAAAAATTGCAGATTTTACTGAAGTGCAGGACATACGAGCCATCCTACGAGTCATAAGGTGCTCTTGTAGCAAGAAACAGTGAGTAAAATTAGGAATCTACTAAGTGGAGGTCAGTCTTACGAGGCCACTCTATGAGTCGTAGATCTCACTACGACTCGTATAGGTGGGATCGTATCAAGAAACAGTGAGCTAAAAATTTTGACTAAGAACTGAAGGCCTAGACTACGAGAGGAGCATACAACTGTAGCCCAAGCAATGACTCGAAATAGTGGGTTGTAACAGTCAAGTCTAAAATGCCAAGTGCTGACTACGAGACCTTGACTACGACTCATAGGTCACCCTATGAGTCATACTTGTGTGACGTATCTGCTACCAACTGTCTTTTCTATTTAATTTTAGGGTGCTTTTGTAACTAGTATAAATAGATAATATTAGGTTTTGTTAAGGGGGATTCGACATTCAGAGATATTTGTAAATATTCTAGGAGCATTTTTAGGGTTTAGAGTAAATTTTGATCTTTCATTTTGAGGACCCACTTTTGGGGATTTCAAAACTCACATTGTACTTATGTTCCATTAATTCAAGCTTGTGGTGTTTTTGTTCTTCATTGTTTTGGGTAAAACTCTCAACTATATCTTCTATTTGCATTGTTGTTGATTTTTCCTTAGCCATGAGTAGCTAAGCACCCACAACTTGGGGTTGTGTGAACCATGCATAGTTGACTTGGAATAACCTAGGTTTTGTGCATTTCTATGATTAGGGTTTTGCATGTATTATTTATTTTTCTTTATTTTGATTGATGTTTGATTGTGGCCAACACCAAACCCCGCCTGTTATCACGATCCCGACCAAGGTAGTGATGAATAGGAAAAAGGAAGTAGATGACAGGATTCGATTGATGTGTTCTCATCTAATCAACCAAACCCGACAAAGGGGAGGTTGATGTGGACAATAGGTAACTGTTAGTTGACATACCATGGTTGCTGGCCAAGTACTAGGTGACATTCAATCTTCACCTTCACAAAAGGGCTGGAAGAACCTAAGTTACCATCCTGCATGCGAATACTTAATTAGAGTGATGTTGCCTAGGGTAATTGAGTCAATGCTCAGTGGGAATACAATTCCCGACTTATCCCTAAATTTGAGTATCTTCCTATACAGTTAGTTTAGTTTTAGTTTTACTCTTGAATCACAACCCCCACCCACCCCCCATTTAGTGATTTAGCAATCTATGCTTGAAATGATTGATAGTGGATCTCTATAGTCAAGCCCCGTATTCCCTATAGATTCGACCCTGACCTCTGGTTAGGTTAAATTACTACCAGCGACCGCTTTCTTATTGGAGCATGAACATCATCTACCAACATGTTTAAAGTGCCACATGGGAAGCCGAGGTGGATATGAGAAAGTGATATCAATAACTCTTCCACTCTACTCAAGCCGAAGGTACTAATTTAAGCATTCTATACGATTTCAAGTCTTAAGTTTCATCCCTTATGTCATTTTGCATGCATTAATGTTTATGTTGACAAGTTTATGGTGATTTTTAACATTTATGTTGAGATTTTTGAAAATGATATGAAATCTTCATGATTACCTCTCTTATGCACGTTTCTTTGACATTCGAGGACTAATGTTCCCAAGAAGGAGATATTGAAACACCTAAAAAAAGTGCTTCAAAAATGTCCATAATTGTAATTTCCATGTATCTCAAAATCCTTGCGTGATATCAAAAATCCGACTTCATATTCTTGATCAGTGGAAAAACTGAGTGGAGAATAGGTATAACTTGGATATTAGAAGACCCGTAGTGAATAATAATTTTTTCTAATTTTTCACAAATCAGTAAGGGTTCACGATGGCCCCACGACGCGAACCCATCGCGAAGTAGTGTTAGCACTTCCTTAATTTTTAATTTTGGCCTAAGGGCATTGGGGTCATGGCCCCATGCCCATTTATATATGAAATATCCCATACTTTGCCATTTTTCAACTTCATATCACTCTAAAACCTCTCAACCATTTTATCAAAATTTTCTTCCAAAATCAAGTGTCTAAGCTTAATTCCGTATCTCAAGAACTCTATTCACGCTTCAAGTCTCCTTCAAGTCTACATCAAGAAATCCCCAAATTTAGGTATGTGGGTTTCATCTATTGGGCCCTTTTACCCATGGAGCCCAATCTTCCTTTATATGAAAATTGCATGTTTTCAAGTTGTATCTTCTATGGGTATCTCTTATTATGGATTGTGATAGTAAATTATGTTAGGGTTTTATGAAATATTCATCTGTTATGCATGACCATCTATTGCAAGCTTATACCATGATTTGATTATATCTATTGAGACTATGCATGCTTTGAGCTATGAAACTATGATCTATTGTGAGATTTGACAATGGATTTCGAAGTACCCTACATGAGGGTTTTATAATATGTTGGTGGGTTGATTTCAAATCATTTTATTCACTCTATTTCACTCTTGAATTGTATGATTTTGAACTAATATCATGGACCCACCATGTGTTTGATAAAATGCCTTTTCAAGGATTCTTAACGTTATTGATGATCTATTGCATGATTTATGAGTCAAGTGACTTACATGATGATTTTGGGCTTTCAAAATTTGTTGAATTCATGAACATGTCTATGATACATCCCCTTTTTCATGCCTCTCCACCAAAACATCCCCTTTAGGTCATGATATGTCTTAGTTGATCCTGGATGGATGAAATATCTTAAATGATAAGCTTCTTCCATTATTCTCCTTCTTAGTCCATTAATATAAGGCACACATAATCTATCTTGGCAATAAATTACTCCATTTGGTGTAAGTTCAAAGCTTATCAATGTACCCTAGCTCACCTTTTCCTTTAGTAGTCATAGAACAGGATCCTCGAACTACTTTTCTTTCACCTCCATTACAAATGAAGACTCTGCAGCATTATGCACAATAATCCCTTCCTTTGGACTTTCAAGAAGGCGAACTCGCAAACTGGCTAGTTGATGCAGATCCTTAACCATTCCTTGACTTACCATGGTCTGATCACTGATATCCATGATTGCCTTATGACTTAAAGCATCGGCTACCACATTTGCCTTTCTATATGGTAGAGTATATCAACATCGTAATCCTTTATTAGCTCTAGCCATCTCCGTTGCCTTAAATTTAGATCTTTCTATTTAAAAATGTACTGCAAACTCTTATGATCAGTATATATATCAACGTGAACCCCATACAAATAGTGGTGCTATATTATAAGAGCAAACATAGTAGCTGCTAGCTCAACATCATGTGTTGGGTAGTTTCACTCATGCGGTCGTAATTGCCTCAAAGAATAAGCAATTACCCTACCATATTGTGTCAGTACATACCCTAAGCCAACTCCTAAAGTATCACAATACACTATATACCCTCCTGTTCCTTCTGGAAGCACTAGCACAGGTGCAGAAGTTAGCCTGTTTTTCAACTCTTAGAAGCTCCTTTAACATAGTTGCCTTATGTGTCAACTTTTCTAGAGGTACAGAGATAGAAGAAAAACCCTCAAAGACTATTTCTAGTCCTTAAGTGAACCACTTGGCCTCATCGTATTCATTTAATCATAATCTAACAACAGATGACATTTGCAGTCCAAATCAATTCAATATTATGAAAATAGTTTTGAAAAATACAAGTCTTAAAAGTGAAAACATCAACTCTAATCCATCATTGTCTATGAATCCTTTATCTCTAAGCATATAGATGGTGCCAATGATAGGTTCATGGCCACCTAAAATAAAAAATTAAAGTGCTAAATTCAAAGTAAGAAAGATAAGTGGGTATCCTTCGAATGTAGAAGAGGACTCACTAATTAGCTAAATGCAAAAAGATCCTCAACGAAGCGCCTATTGATGATCTCTAATACTTGTCACTGTATCATGAAAAAATTTAGGTCCAAATGGTTGTCAGTACATAAAATATACCAGTATGTAAAGTAGCTTGGAAAGGAAAGGACATTATCAAAGATAACTCAAGGAACTCAGCTCCACAATCAACTAAAATTAACTCAACTAAACATGCTAGTTTAAGAATAAAGTAATGCTTTGAAAATAAACTCAATAATATGCACTCATGCCAAATAATCCTTTCAGTAAGTGGGAGTTTCTCTTAACCAACAATCATCATCATATGAGTAAGTGATGATACAACAAAGTAATGTCATTGCCATATACATCCGATACTTTGCCAGGGTAGAGGTCATCCCATCAATAGATCCACTAAAAACCTCTATAGGGACTTCAGAGGTGTAAGGACCTGGACGTGGTATGACCTTAATAGAGCTTGGAAATCCCAGTTTTGGACTAAGGTGATGCTCCATAGGAGCCTACATGGTATGTGTGCTACCCCCATGAAGTGACCCTTGGCCTATGGATGAGTGTTGGCCCTTAGGAGTAGAGTTTTGAACTAAGGCACACCACACTTGGACCCTCACAACTAGTGTGACATTTCTCGGGTTGTGTAGTGGGCCATGTGGTGGCCTTGGCTTTAAATCTTACAATTTTGGGACCAAGTATGGTGACACGGCCCCTCACACAACTCATGTGGTGTGATACGGCCTATGAGGCCTCCCTTATGGCTTTCGGAGTGAAATTTTTCTAATTATCACCGTCTCATAACTTGGTCATGCGAAAAGTTTCTAAGGGAGGTGGTCCGGGCACCTACACGGCCCGTGTGGCCCTTCCGTGAGAAACATTTCATTGAAAAAAATTCTAGGTATGGGGTTATCATTTTGGATATTTGTCAAGCTTAATTTTTCTAAGTGTTGGTTCACGAATGAGTGTATTGTCCGTGTGATGTGTCACAGACCGTATGACTTCCCTTGAAGTCACGACATTTAATTTTTCAACTCATTTCATTAATGGTGTTTATGTAATTATGGTTTACTTTAAGGGTCTTTTGAGACTTCCTATGATACCAAAAGACTTCCTAATGACCTAAACTTCATTCATATTATTCCAAATTTGCTCTTTACATTTCAAATTCTCTCAAGTTACTCTTAAGTCTCTTTCAAAGAACTCTTGTGGTTTTAAGCTTGGGAATCAAGGAAGGGCTCTTTCCTCACAAAATTTCTTCTTGAATCTTCTTCATTAGCTAAGGTATGTGGGTTTGATTCTTGGTCCCCTTCAACCAAGAAGGCCCAAAACTCTTTTACTTGAATTTCATGAATTTTAGCTTACTTTAAAAATGTGTTTTGAGAATTATTGTCTAATAAATTCAATTGATGTATGGATGATATTTATTTATTGATTTTAAAGTGAATTAAGCCCTTCTATGTTGAAATGCATTGAATTTATGAAATATTGAAAGTGCATGTCCCCTTTAAAGCTTTGTTTGTGCATGAGTAATCTATATTATGGTTCAAATGTGAATTTTACTTATATATTTGTTCGAATCTCATAATTAACTGTTGATTTAAGTCTGAATCTCTACTACCCATGCTAATCTCATCTCATTCATGGCATATGCATACATGACTATGATTTTTATGAAGTTTATGAAGTGGGTCAAGACCTAATTATGTTTAAATATTTGATTTTGAGAAGATTGTGGCTATGACAAGAATGTGATCATATATGTGTCTTAGATTATAGCTCATTGAGCAAGTATGGGTGTTTACACTACTATGTCTAAGGATCTAATCCTATGCAGGATAAGTATTACATGAGAATGTTTGGCTTTTTAGCCTAGTATGCATGATTACGAAGGATGTGATTGGCCTTTTTGGCCTAAGAACACATGTAAATGATCTGACAATCTTATGCATCCCTTTTTACAAGCATGTGTTTATATGTATTTCTAGTGGGATGATGACCTAACAACGAGGAGTGGAGGCAGGTTAGGCTATCCCCAAGGGTCCATACTCTATTCCTTGAACTACGTGCCTAACATAAGTATATGATTAAGCCCCAAGGGGAAAGAATGTTAAGGATCTATCTTTAGCAAGTAGGTCACTTCTTATCCGTTGTGGGGAAGACAACAGGGTTCTAAGGCATAGCTCACTTGGTGTCATATTGGTTACGGTTCCATCCTCAATATATATATATATATATATGTCATGTCCCAAGCCTAGGGCCTAGATGTGACACGGTGAATGGGAAACTAGAAGGAACTCCAAACAAGCCTCTTAACTTGTCGTTACACATCATTGGTCGTGGAAGCATATAAAACATCAATGAACAAGAATAGGGAAAGGGGCTATGGGAAAAGCTTGAACAGTATCATTATCAAGAGACAAGATTCAAGCTCATTTTATAGATACATAACATGTCCAACAACCACCTCTACTACATAGATAAGAGCGGGGGGCCAAGACATAGCAATTAGGCTCACCTTCATAGTCAAATAGAACATAAAGAAGAGTGTCTCAATACATAACAACAGAGAGTATATACTAAGGTCGCCAAAGTAGAGGACTCACCAACTAGCTTGAATAGCACCGAACTAGCCACGTGGAGGAGAATGATCAACTTGGGCTCCGGGTCCTATATAGTGTAGCTTGAATAGCACCGAACTAGCCACGTGGAGGAGAATGATCAACTTGGGCTCCGGTTCCTATATAGTGATATCATGTAGGCAAGAGTATGTGTTAGTATTTTGAATGTACTAAGTATGTAGGATGCAATGAAACAATAAATAGGCATTATAATCAAAATGCATAATATTAACCAATTGGCATCATATAGCAATATGACATATATGATCAATGCTTAAGTAAAACATGCTTAAGTAACTCACGCTCATATAGGATATCATATGTGTAGAAGAGACCAAGCTACCGATTCAAGGTACAAACCCCTTGGTGGTTGTGTGGTATAAGCCCCTCATATGGTTGATGATAATTACACCTTATCAACACGGTAGCGAAGTACAAACCCCTCACATGGTTGATGAGTACAAAGCCTCAATATGGTTACCCGAGCTCTTATGCCCCCGGATCAGGTATGGTCTAATGCAATACTTTATATAGAGTATATAATATGCATAAGCTCATTTCGTCATCATATACTTATTCATATCATATCTTATGCTTTGGACCTTCAACTCCTCAAGAAACCATATTAGGACATTTTATCAAACACTTACAGGGTGTGTAATGCTAGTGTAAAACCATGAAATATAGAGATGAAATCATGCAAGAAAATTCATTATAAAACCATCAATCAACACCTTAAAACACCCCCAAGAAATATACATCAAAACCACTCATCAAATCTTACAATAGACCAAGATTTATAGCTCAAAACATAGCAAAATAGTTACAACTTTCCATATCTTTAACATAATGTGCAATGAATTTCATAATAAGCAAGACCCACTTGTGAATCAACTTTAATTCATGCAATTTGAGTAAAAGGAGACTTGGGTATCATGGGAGAAAGAAACCCATTAAAGAAACCCACATACCTTGGCTTAGGAATGAACTTGGTGAAGATTGGAGATAGAGACTTGAAGCTTGAAGAAGAACCTTAGCTTGGGATGAGGGTTTGGGACTTCAGTTTGGGGAGTGAAAAATATGATTAAGTTTTTGAGTGAGTATTAGGAAATGTTTAGGATGATATGAGGATGAAATAAGGCTAAGTATAGGTAAAAACACACATGGAAACACTTAGGCCCAAGACTTAGAAGTCATAGACCAA